>VMBQ01002858.1:52695-122154 GCA_007657795.1 Dreissena rostriformis | reverse complement strand
CTATATCTGATATAAAATATCCCATAATAGCATAGTGAAACTTCATTTAATCACAAAAAAAAGGTAAAACAACAACGAACCGACGTGTTCACTTTGAGTTATTGCAATTCGAATATTTTTATTTGAAGACAAAGGCTTTATACACCGATACGCGGTATCACAAGGCTAACTTAGCCACTAAATAAGACAAAATGACTAATCGCGTAATCATGTCCGCAAAACACTTATAAATGATTAAAACAATGTAAACGTATGGGTAAAATATTAAAACGATGGAATATAACAGGTAAAAAAAATAAATTAAACGAGTATAAAGCGTTTAATTAAAATATGAGTATCATTTATAAAATAGTGTATACTAAAATTAAATGTATGTATCCTAAACTCAATTAAACTTGTTGTAATTTAAACAATTTTGAAATCAAGGATTAAAAATAATCT
Organism: Dreissena rostriformis; assembly: GCA_007657795.1. Lineage (NCBI taxonomy): Eukaryota > Metazoa > Mollusca > Bivalvia > Myida > Dreissenidae > Dreissena > Dreissena rostriformis. Next base: position 121,713 of record VMBQ01002858.1, on the reverse strand, counting down.
TAATTAGTTATTTGTGTCGTGTTCTGAGAAAACTGGGCATAATGCTTGTTCCTAAATTGTCATCCCAGATTAGCCTGTGCAGTCCGCACAGGCTAATCAGGGAAGACAATTTCCGGTTTGATGGAATTTTTCGTTTAAATGATGTCTCTGCTTAGGGAAAATCCAGTTTAGGCGGGAAGTGTCGTCCCTGATTAGCCTGTGCGGACTGCACAGGCTAATCTGGGATGACACTTTAAGCACATGCATTTTGTCCAGTTTTCTCAGAACGCGAAAAATATACTCACACACAGAATACAATAAATTCCCCCACCAGGTACCGCCTCTAAATAAATGGGAAGTGGGTGTTCGAAAGTCCGTCGGCTGAACACAAGTGACCGACATTGATTGTGCGCAACGCATGCGCCGATCAGGATATGATAAATATGATTATAACTAAGCCTAGAAATCGCAGCAGCGATTACTGTTTTGTTACATTCTTTAATGAGAAAGTCCATCGAACAATACATTAAACGTCCGAAATATTTTCAGCATCATGCATACTAACGGTTGAAATATTTCGGACTTTTAATTGAAAATGGCAACTTTTAAGTTGGTCGTTTTGATCAGTTTGAATATCGATACGTTTATATCTATTTAGACGATGATATTTAATATGGAAAAAATAAATGTGTATACTTGCGTAACTCTGTCGGCCGGCCGGTGGGAAATAAAATAAGATTTTAGGAGAAAAAATCTTCAGTGGATCTGTGGTCAACTATCAACACACTTGTGCCGGAACACGCAGTTTTGAACCCGCACTCAACCCTACCCTCCTAATTCGTCTTTCACATGAGAGGTGAAACCGAAGGGCCACAAGTGTATTAGGTGATTCTCAAAGCCTCCAAATGACTAATGTTCGTCTCCGGAACGGGGCGTCTCCTGTATCTCGAACTATCCCAGTAACTCGACTATCAAATCTACTCGGTGCGATGGTCATATCGGAAAGTATCGGTGCCGCGATTAAATGTATCGCGTTCTGAGAAAACTGGGAACATGCTTGTGCGTAAATTGTCAGGGATGACAATTTCCGCTTTTATGGAATTTTTTGTTTAAATAATGTCTCTTTTTAGCAAAAATCCAGTTAAGGCGGAAAGTATCGTCCCGGATTAGCCTGTACGGACTGCACAGGTTAATCTGGGATGACACATTACGCACAAGCATTTTGCCTAGTTTTCTCAGAACACGCCATAAATCTCCTACACACGATTATATCTTCCATATTTCTCAAACGAGTATATTAAAACTTTAAAAATTGTATCACTATGAAGCGGCTAGACTCTTATTCTTTCCAAAGGATTAAAGCTTACCTGAGTTCATTCGCCCTTGATCGCAGCTGACAAAGCGGTGTGGATGTATGTATGTTACAATAATAAATAATATAAACTAAATACACATTGATTTTAAAAACAATTACAATAATAAATAGTATAAACTAAATATTATAATTGTTTTTATAATCAATGTGTGAACTGGTTAAAAACTTAGAGGAATATAAATGTTTTTGTTAAATTGTATTTATAATGTTTATGTCGTTTTATGTTAATTGAAGGATAATAATCATATTGATTGTACATGCTTATTATTAGTTATGATGATCATGTTAACTAAACATACATTAATCACCTGGAGACTTGTTAGCAAAACTAAGGAGGTTTGTATTTTATTTATATCCCATTATTGTCGAATCTATATAATTGTAATGTGCTTCTAATATGTTAACATTCTGATATAGTAATTCAAACGGTGTCTGACTTTTGGCAAATCTCATACAAAAACCATGTGGAAAAACAAATCTTCAATCTCAAAATGCTTGTACTTGTGTTTGTTACTTTCCCGGTTACGTTTACATTTTAATTGTGATTGTCGTTTTTTTTTATGAACAAAATGCCACATAAACCATATATGTATAAGGTCGATTATCGTAATAAAAAAACATTCATTACGCTCGGTTAATGTATTGTCTTTTATTGTTTTAACTTACTGCATTTATAACGATACATACTATATAACAAGAGGTCCAATAAAGGTCCTCGATGTCCGAAAGCTCTTCTCATAAGTTTAAAATATAAACAATTAAGAGACGCGCTTACAGTTAAGTTCTGTCTTATTGAATCATAAATTAGAGATATATTTCGCAAGCCATTACATTTTGGACGTGGCGATTTATGGGCGTGTCTTTATGACAAGGACGAAAGAATGACCTCATTTCGAAATCGCATTTTAAAAGTTAACCGTATCATAAACAAATATTTGATTAGCGCAAATGTATGACTTCTACGTAACATTAAAGTAGTTTGTATCTTTAAAGCTTTATGTTTTATCTTTTATATGATTATACAATGTGTAAAAGCTATCTTCCACAATGATTTGTGTGATTTTAAGTAACTTAATCCGAACATGTAGCAGTGAACGGGTAGGACTTGCATTATTTGATCTCAACAGTGCACGCTTTCATTATTATGAATTGTAATGTTCAAGAAACAAGCGAGCATGACCATTCTTTTCAAGTAATGGCCGTAGCTGGGTAGCAGTATAGAAAGTATGATTGGTTTTTCCAAAATAGAAATCCTGAAATCTATACATATATTATCAGCAAAAAAATCGTTATCCTGTTACCGGCAGCTAGTTATATAATAACGATACCGGACGATACATAAAACATGACATTAAAAATCTGTGGCCACCCCTGGAACTTAATAACATGTAGCAGTACAGACAGGAAATGAAAAATTGTAAAAAAAACTTGTAAAATAAGTAAATACTTAATACTAGAATATTTATATATTGTCCGTGAGTAGCTATCGGTGGAACTATAAAATCGCTTAAAGCTATTAAACTAATCAAGTGAGCGTTGTTCGTGCAATAAAAACAACGTAAATTCTTCAAAACGTATTAATGCCTGTTTGTTTTCTTTGGTTTTCGAGATGCTATTCTAAAAGGCAAAAACGTTCGATATTGATAATAAAGTATATAGTTTTTAGAAGGAATGTACTAACTTACAATGTATTATTGTTGGTTGAAATTTAGCATGCGTCAGAGTACTATTTAAGTTTCATATTTTGTAGTCCACTGTTTGACAGATGTCTGTGAATGTAACATCAGTTTGTTGATAATTTTTTTATCAAATGTGGATAACGATTGAGCCTTAAATGGCATACATACAAAGTACAAAAACACACATAATCAGTTAAGATATCAAACCTAAGTTTTGGGTTGATAGCAAGTAAAACATCACTTGTGTCTACCTTTATTTAAGATTTATAGTGAACGATATTCTTATCAAACATCCTTTCCGCAAACAAAGAGAGAATATTGATAAAAAAAAATCCCCCGTGTTATGAAGATGCTAGCTTTATCATATGCAAATACCGTGCGATTAACTTTAGCATAAAATGAAGTTTTCTTTTTACAAACATAAAATCGTAACGGGATACTTGACGAAGAGAAACCCGTATTCAACACTCGCTGTTGCCGTATTTAAGACACTTATCCATTATCTTAAAAACAAAACAAAACACATGACTGATTATTTAAAATGTAAACACCCCAGTGTAAGAATCGTCGCCAATAAACCGGTTTTAAAACCTCGTCGAATCTCGAGTTTAGTCCATCATTTATCAGCATTAAATACAATTGATACATGATTTTGTGTTTTTGTGTAAATATATAAAAAAATATGTTTTATCAAACGGAATCAATTATTCTTCAAATTGCAAATCGCCATAATAGATCTAAATAAAATATTTTACTTATTATGACTTTCTGAAAATATGGTACTTATTGATTGTGTTTTTGTATCATATACAGTTAACATGCTTGTGAAACCAGATTTAAGAATTACAGAGCAATACAAGCGTTGATCATCATGTGCTGTTCTACTACTAGCAACAATAAATCAGTAAAATATACAACATCGTGTTGTTATCAAGAAGCATGTTTAAACTTAAATATATATCAACACAAGATCAAAAATGGCAACCATGTGGCAAAGCGTACGCCAGTTTGATTTACTGCTGGTCCTACTAACTAAATAAATGCTAATAAAACAAACTACCAATACAAACGTTTCTGATTAATCTGTTATGTTACTTGAGTGAATACAACACATGGCCGAGTGATTTGTGAGATGTTTCAAACTGTACAATCCTTACATAATCTTTTTTTTCAAACAAGTCAGTGGTACTCATGTCAGATTAGAAAGATAAAGAAGTTGTTCAAATACCCCTATCTTAACGTAAGGATTTTAGTTATCATGATGTTGCACCGTGGTTTTGTTTGCATTAAAACGTTGGTTGTTGAATGTGGAACATACATGACAGTGTAACGTACATTAGCTTGTTTAATGACATTTGCATCCGATCATGTAGTAATAGAACAATTTTAAAACCGACCGTTTCGTGTAAAGGTCTATTCAACACATAAACAAACATCAAGTAAATACTACCGAAATAATTAGTTCAAAAACCGGGCTGTAACAGACGGCATTACGATGTATAGAATTTTTGAATACTCCATTTACCTCCACCTATTTTCTGGCCAGACCAGACTAATTTGTCGAACTCGGCTGAGATATTATCGGGACAAATGTTTTGACCAAGTTTCATGAAGTTTGTCCAAAAAATATAGGCTCTATACTGATCATAGGTTTTCTCTTATTTTTGCCTTGTGATATAGTTTTTTGATCTCATGTGACCCAGTTTTGAAATCAGCTGATATATCATTTGCACACCATTTGCACACATGTTCTGACCATGTATCAAGACGATTGGCAAATGAATGTGGCATATAGAGTGTTTAACAAGAATGTTTCTTTGACCGTGTGACCTAGTTTTTAAACCCTCATTATTCCGTTTCAAAACGACCGAGATTTTATTACAGCAAATGTTTTGATCACGTTTCATTAAGATTTTCAAATAAATGTGGCATCTAGTTTGTTCATACATTAGTCCCCCAATTGTACTTAGTGACCTTGTTTTAAAGTTTTTGTATTTTAGTATTCGAGAATTCGAACATTCGAATATATGTTGCCATCCTTAATTCATTGACATAATAAAGTCGCCGGATGGTAAAAATCCATCGAGTCTGTGAGATACCGCCGAGATCTCTCGCTATATATTTAAGTGAACAAACACAACCGAGATAATAATAAATCAAGTTCGGTACCGTGGCGATATTGAGAAATACCTGAGCTTCAATTATTCGGAGTCTAGCTTGAATTTATCAATAACCTTTTCCCAGTTTTTTTGGAAAGGCTATGAATGAGAACGTTATTAATCGATACTCCGTCCATACTTATCGATAAACATTCACACATGAAACACATAAACATTTCAAAATGATGTCAGTTTTGTTCATGAGCATAGTGCGAATATTCAATGGTGCTTCATTATAAATTGTTGATTAATACATGGAACATATCATTACATAGTATGATGAAAAAAAGTAAATTTACGTAACAAATTTCTGGCATGTAGTTTTTGAAATTCATTTAATACAACAAGTGTAGTACTATTGTAGTTTTATTGAGCTATCGAAGGCCGTTACAAATGTGCTTATGCCTGAATGGTTGCAATAGTATTTACTGTCTGGGTGGGTAATACTGAGGAAACTCTGGTAACACTTGGTTTTACTTGGAAATAATGTGGCGTTCTTGTGAATAAAAGATTTAACTATTCTACTGCATGATTAAAATAAGTGTGTACATATAAAACAGTATGTTTAGTCCGGATAATTTCCTGCAGTACTAGACAGCTGTGTTAAATATCAATTTCATAATATTGTTGTGAGTTTTTTTGTTGCATATGTGAAAGAACTTTGCGTGCGTTAAAACACTTGCATTTTAAAAAACAATATCTTTGAATGTCAGGAATTATTTTCAAAACATATGGCGCCGTATGTTTCTTCATTAACAGTTCCATTGAATACACATTTAATACACTTTAAAATGCAGAATAAAAAGTATGACATAGTATATTTCGTTTTTATTTTGCATGCATCAATACATTTAAGAGCATTAAATGCACATTGCCATAAAACAAATATGCTTAAGGGCATTTAAAGAATTAAAGTATAATTTTCAAGTGAATTTATACAATTTTCGGTTAAAAGGCAAAACAGTTACACAAAGAATATTCTAAGAGTAACCAATGAGCTTTGTATGCAAATTAAACGGTGCCAATACCGTTGCGTTTAAAACAAGCATAGTGTGCATTTAATGTACTTATTCGAAACGTGAACCAGCCTTACGTTTTAGACATTCAAAGACACTGTTATGTGCAATGCAAGTTTTTTTCTGGTTACCGACCCATAGAGCTGTTAAAAAATAAAAATTGTGGATGACATACACTTCAAATGATAAAAAGTGAAAATTGTATAACCAGTTAATGTGATTTCCCGATTAGATCACACACAAATGCAATAATTCAATGGTTAAGTATACATTTATGTCTTTGATGCACTAAGAACACAAAGCAAACCGTTAATATATTTCCCTCGGACACTGAAAGCATCAATAAACTAGGCCTCATACTCACACACAATTTACAAGGACAGATAAATCACAGAAACAAACACATAAACAAAGGATATTTGGCATTATTTACATACATTTATTTAAATATTATAGTTATGAATATTTGTACCGTTTTGCTGTTTACATAGTCAAATTCAATATAAATTTGTGTTCCCTTAAGTATCATATTCGTAGTATAGAACATACACTTTTTTGCTGTAAATATTACCCTGTTTTGCATATCAGGAAAGTTTTAACTTAAATCAAATACTTTCGGGTGGTCACATATTATTCTTTCCTGATAATTATTCTGAATATTCATTTTCCCATATGATATGAGATAGTTTGAATATCAACGTGTCATAAATACGTATAAACAGTTCATCTGACATACAATTTCGAGAGCTTTTAACGATTATGGCTAATGGTTAGCGCTGTTTTTGCATAAGAAGTTTGAACAATATGCTGTTATTGCAAGTGGTATTATCGGAATGAGACTTCAGTCAACATTTGCAGCAGTTTGGTAGTATGTAACTAACACTTTACACTAGCTTTTAAAAGAAATATGGTTTAAAAGATAGGCGGCGTTAATGGCGAAACTTGCATCAGACTTCTGAGCACTCTTGAAATACTACTATCTCATTCCAGTGATGGAACACTTGCTCATTGAACTTATTTGTTATAATGTGCAACATTCGATTGCTAAATGGAATTCTCTTAAGGATATCGTCGTAGAACATACATGCGGTACAGATAATGGATTTGTATAAATAATGCAGGATAGCAAACATAAATATGAGAGCAAAGCCGGTATGTATTAACACGCTGCCTTGAACTATGATTAGCCTGGTATACAGTTTGTAGTAAGATAGCACGCCTGGAACATACCAACACTATTTCGGACGTGATAGCCAGCGTACAGTAATGCATTTGTTACTAAAAATGAGTATATCCACAAATGACAAAATCTTTTTTCAAGCAAAGGTTTGTTAAATGATGTTATGACCCAGTTCAGCGCAACAAGCCAAGTGACTAATAAATGGGTTTAACTACAACCAACGCGAATAAATATTCATAGTCATGTTTTTATTTTCCGGCAATGAAATTTTACTTTATTGCATTGTCTATGTTTCAATATATATAAATATATGTTCCCTGGTTTTACTCTATGATGTAGATCTAGGCTTCAATGTATTACCGAAGTCTATCTGTTTTAAAGGCCCTATAAAGGTAATTATTTACCGATTTTTTAATATTGTTTTCATACGTGTATATTTTTTTATAAAGTTTATCAAAAACCAATATATATATGCTATTGGACATTACCATAAAACCAAGTCAATTGTGTTTACAAACAATCAGTTTATTTACATCGATGTTTACTCGGGAAAGTGAAAATGTTTTCCGGTATCACTCACAAAGAAGGTCTCTTCTCAATGGTTAAAACGTGTAGTGATCTAATAAGTTACTTTCTGCTGGTAAAATGTTATTTTAAATAGAATTAAAATTGAATTTTCTTTCGGCTATTTTTAGCATAAGTAACCGCTTTGAGGCTACACACCACGTTAGTTGCAAAGTTGTAAACATTTCTTCCAATTATGAAACGGGTATATCTTCCATAATTCTTGACAACGTTGCACCTAAGCTGTGTTATTAGCATTTTTTATGCAAGAGTAACTGAAATCCGGTAAAAATTAGACCAGTTTATATGCATAGTAATTGGATTTGTCACCTTTATAGGGCCTTTAAAATAACTGTACTGATGATGTGTAATAAAAGTTGCGTAAGGTGATGTTAACTCATGTGTTGAATCTTTTTGAATGAGAAAATCTCAGCAATAATACTATTATAGATAACACATTGTGTCCTGTGAAAATAAAGACAAATACAACAAAAATGAGGGGGTGGGGAAACAGGTATAATTGCATTTCACAATCTTACTTCAACTAGTGTTGCATGTTGCATGAAATCATTAGATTCTAGCTTAAGAACTGCGCGCACAAATCGCATCTTGTGATATACGCATGTTCAATGGGAATATTGCACAATTGGACGTTTATTTCATCAATTCTTTTAATAGGATCACATACGCCCAAATTTATTTGATACTTAAAGGTAGCGCACCCGTAAATGGCACCTTTCCAAATATAATCTAATGTATTTTTTTCTTAATCGGCATTTTTTCACTGAACTACATGCACATTTTAAGGTAGGCTTTCCATGCTTTAAAAAACAATATACTGATTTTTTTCAAAACCATCCCATCATTTATCCAGATTTCCAAATATGGGTATGCAGTTGGTGTGTACAGATGCAGTAAAGGTGTTTAAAGTTTAAACAAGATGAAATAAGTATTCTTTTACAGACATTTATTTTGTATAAATTGTTATCTATGGAAGAGCGCCATGAAATGTAAGTGGTTTCAGCCAAGTAGAATTTGGGTTGGTTAAAAACAAAGTGTCATACAATTCAAATACCGGGTAGTATCATTTAAGTTATATGTTTAACTTAGTTTTTGAAATAAAAATGAAAATGCGACATGCATTATTCGTATTTTCAGCAGTAAATCACCCGATTTAGCCATAACGTTGGTTTAATTTTGAAAAATTGAAGAGTGTGCAAAAAAATGCAACATATTTAACAATAAACATAGCATATATGCTATATTTAATCAAATTACGTTAGAAAAGAAATAAAATGCGTCGCAAAAAGTATGCGACGTCGGCACGATTCGAACCGGCGCGGGAAGATCCCAAAATATTTATTGTCTATCGCCTTAACCACTGGGCCACGGCAACTTAACGTTAGTAACCGCTTAAATCAGATATCCATAAGTAAACAGGTAAAAAGGCTCTTCAATCTTCAAAGAAATCGCGGGAAATCAATACGGGTGCGCTAACTTAAACAAATGGCGAACGTTTCTGTTGATGAAATTCTTGATTACTTTTATGTGCCCATGTTGCTCAAAAGAAGAATGAACAATAGAACAAACAAATAAATAATAAAAGTTATACAAAAAGTTTAATTACTGTTTAAGTTTCTATCAAACGATTTCAGTGAATCAAATTTTTATGTTTAGTTGGCCTAATGCCTATGCAATTGAGTACCCTCCCTTTCGGTGTGACGTCATGGTAAATAAGTTACTCATGCAAGTAGTGAGTGATATTGCACTGTGTATGGAACTTTCGGCTTTGTGAGGTTAAAAATGCTGTAAAAAATGGACATGGATTAAATGGGTATTAAATAATCATTTGAGGGTAAATCTTTGTTGTTGCATAGTTTGCATTAATTCAGAAATTTTGTTACTCGTTTTCTTAATATATCGATAATTGGTCACTGAAGGATATATGCTTGTATACTAATTCGGAAGTGAAAGTAGAAACTGCAAGACAACGTAAGTTCACGTTTTGTAATGCATACGTGTATGTGTAGAAACACTGTTTTTTATTGTTGAATGTTCATACAATGTGAACGTTATCACGTTTAAACATGACTCTTTTTGTAAATTCAAGGAAGTATAATTGTTAAGGAATAATTTCATTCTTTCCCGGTTCATACACATGCACATTTGAGAGGAGGCCGTACGCATCCGTATAAAGAAGAAAGTAACGAAGTGACGTCACGGTATGCCTGGCCCAGCTCCGCCGTATTTTATCGTTTATAATACATATCATCACATTATCATATTAACCAATGAACTTTTGAATATATTGTACTCCCTGTTACCAACAATAACTTTTTTTGCGTTGTTAATCACACCAAACATTAAATGCAAGCCAAAAACTGTTAAATATTTCAAGCAAAATTCCATAATTCCAAAAAAATATTGTTATTGTTTGTTTCTGCTAACATCTCAAAAAAGGAAAGGTAGGTGGGCCAATATTTCGTGGTTGCTTCTTTACTATACTCAAATTATTTCCCTTTAAAATAAGACTGATTATATTCTGCTTTATATTTATAAGTAAATATTTCAAGTATAATAAATAATGCTCGGACGTAGGTAAATGACCGAAAACTCAACCAGGAATATAAAATAGTTTATGATCGTCACCAACATTTAGGGACGGTCGCGTGATTTGTAACAAAACGATGCTTAACATGTGCGTTGTAACTGGCTACGATTGTATCGAGTATTTATGTTATGCTGTTAAACACAAGATAATTATGCTGTGACTGAGAGTGTTTGGCTCACTCCGAGAGTGTGACGTTTAACTTGCAACGTAACTTTAATCTCAGCACCAATAAGTTCATTTGTTTCCGTTTTTGTTTAATGTTCATGTATGTATACATTCCTTAAAAAACACCTTACACATGTAATACAATGGAACACATAACTGCCAAGCCATGTGTCTGTAAATGCAGCGTACGCATGCGCCGAATCGTGTACACAGACATCACACTATGCCCCAGCAGTTACGTCATGCGGAAGAAACATCGTCCTGACTTTTATTTAGTGGGCGAGTCTAAGAACGGCGACGTTAGGCAACGCATCAGTAGCTTTCACATTTACCTGTAGTGTTTTACTTATATATAAAGTATTGCTTAGTGCATATAAGCTAACGGATACTCTACAACGGGCTATGTTTTGTTTCGAAATAACAAAACTATAAAATTAAGGAAGTTATAATTATATCTGATTGTGTGTGGATATATTTGTAAATCTGGTGTTTTGTTTGTATAGGTGTATTTGTGTACCGTTTAAATCTATCTGAATAGAGATTGGATACATACAGTTTCCCCGTCTATTGTGTAATAGTTTTAGCTGTCTCTAATGCATAAGAGGCTCTTCGATTTGTTGTTCTAGTGTATTTAAAGGACGTATATACGCCCATACGCAAGAATGACAATGCCAAGGCGTAAACGTGCTTAAATAATTGGCACCATAATGAAAGCTTTATTTGTCTTGTAGTCGTTATAGGGGTAAAAAATAAAATTATCAATAAAGTACTTGTCGTTCTTTCGTCTTGATGAGTTGGCGTCTTCCGCCAACCATGCGCGAAACATGAAAGGTCAACAAATGTCTTAATTGTTTCCTAACTGGCGTCCTGCAAACCCACAAGGACGACAACTCAGAGTCATACATCCGCCATATAAGGACCGTTCTCGCGAGCTACTTTATTGTCGTGTTGTTCTTGTGTCGCATTGTCACACTTGTTTTATCATTGTGGCGATAAATTAAGTATTATTAAATACGCTTAAAACCCATATCTCGTTGTGTCAGTATGCGTTATCATTCGGTATAATGTAAGATTGTATATAAACACACTTTAAACAGAACTATGGACTTAAACGCGATAAACATGCTCAATTCAGTGATGTACTTATTTATTATTATCAAGATAGTAATCGTTGAACTTGTCCCGTTTTGAGACTTTAAAGTTACCACCGAATACCTCGCCCATGGTTAAAAAGCCAATTCCTAAAGGTCATGGAACGCAGAGGACAAACATAACGGAGTTGTTGATGTTATTTATGCCCAGATTTGACATTTCAAACGTCCGCTATTTGACATTTGGTACCGAGTTTTTTAATGGACGGAAGTGCTTCGGTTGTAAACGTAGGTGTGGTGGATTAAATAATCCATAATTCCAGTCATATTGACGTATTCCGTCGTCACTCAGCTCAACATTCGGTACCCCTCGCAGATTTTCAATAATCGACTCGGGGGAAGTATGGGTTGCAAGTAGTCCGCCCACGTGATACCAACATGTAAACAACAATGGCCGCGCCCATTAGAGAATGTTGACACTCGTGTCAAATTTTTCTTACAGCAAAACTCGGCTTGTTTGGCTATTTAGAAATTGTCATTTAGGATATACGACTTTTTTATTCACTAAATGTCCGCTAATGACAACAATGGATGGAATTCCAAGGATATATTCGATGTGAATGAAGGACTTTCTGGATCTTGACAGCTTGACACGGCAAAACTGGCATACAGGTATTTTTAGTTATCAATTTAAGTCACATTGTGCTTTATAATTTTATTCGAGCATTTTGTGACTTATTGAATGACTATGATACCCGATATCAACATATCATATGGCATTGGCAGATCACCAAGCTGTCCTGAAATTCAACATTGATTACAAACTTTTTACTGGTTTGTATTCTTTCTTCTTTCTATTTTAGTACTTTATATCATTTTAAAGTTAAATGAACTGTGTCACAGTAAAAGAGACATTAAGGCGATTGTGGCCAGTTTTGATACAGATCAGCCTGCGGTCGCTTGAAAGCTGTTTGCTTAAAAGCGGTTTTCTGACAATAACAAATGGTTTAATTGGATACTGATTAGACTGTGCTTTTCATGTGACCTGGCTCAAATAATAGAATTGTCATTAATCAAATGATTTTATTTAAAAAATAAATCAAGTGGGTTTTTTTCTGGTCCCTCAGGATCAATGACTCCAACACTTTCGTGTTGAGAATTTAATACCGCTTAAGGCGCTGCTAGGGGCGTGAGAGATGTTGCACCTTCCATTATCTCTCATGAACCGACTCAATAAAACCGAGTCAGCAATATTTGACTTAATTTTTGGTTTGGTTGCTCTCGAGGGATGGAACATTTTCATAATCATCCTCAAAACCTAGTGGTAGAGTGTCGACTTTGATTGCAGGAGGTTTCGCTGCGGGTTTGATCCCCAGAAGCCACATTGAAAACTAGCCAACTTTGTTATCTAAAAGGCTGCTAAACCTGATATACTAAGATAATGTGAATTTTCTCTCACATGATGGTCATCTGTTATATTATATAAAAACTCACAGCAGTAGTAAACAATGGGACAATAATTAATGAACGCATCTTTAATTTGTCTTTAAGTTTAACATGGCCTAGATTTTAAATATGTGACTTGACTTTACCAGCACTCTTGTGACAGAGCTAAAGTGTAAATGTACCATTGAAGTTCACCTAAATCCAGATTTGCTATTATAGAAGTGTGGAAAGTTTTAAGGGTGTGACAAGTAAGCAAAAACGGGTCATAACCGAAGGCCACAACTGATCTGTGACTGTTTAAAAACGAGAAAAATCAGTGCCTTTTTATATTTCCTTTAAAACATAGTTCAATAAAAACTAATTTCAGAAGCCTGGTAACATTTTAACTTTAATGTTACCAATGTGTCACACCAGAGCCTTGATTTTGAAATCTAGGACATGCATGGTCAAATGATGTCATTAAAGATTATAGATTTTTTCAAACACATACAAATGTAAACATGTATCTGTTACTAATGTAGATGTTATAAATAGTAAAATGCACTAAGTCAGAAGACATTTGACTTTTCTGCTGGTGCGTTGGCACACCAGGTGGCACGGTTGCAATGGTTTGATGGACTGCTTGGATGTGTAGTAACATTATATACAGTATATAGAATTGTATAATTTCAAATATGTTTCCATCTAGTATACTTATATTGATTATATTTACAAAATTAATGTATATGAATGATAAACTTGACTGAAATCATTTAAATGATACTGAAATCATAACAGTAATTTATACTGATAATTATTTAATATATGTTGCTTGATACAAGCATGAACATCTATATTAAATGAGATCATACTGTAACTTCAATGATGAATTTCAGTGAATTAAATTAAATCCAAAATTTAAGTCACTCCCATCTCTCTTCCGCAGCGCTCATACCGAAAGGTCCTGCTGTGTACCTATCCAGATCCAGATCCATAAATATTATATATAATTATATATCATGTTGTTAAGAGGGGATGATTTTCCCTCTGTTGTATCAATGTATTATTTTACTTCTTTAATCAGTGTGTTTAAAGATATATAAATGCAATAAATATTACACCCCCTGATCTTTTTTCTAATGGATATTTTAGCTAGTTCCTACATGCAATACAGTCAAATATATGTTAAGTAGTATCTGTACACATTGGTAGATTAAATGTGTACATTAAATGTTATTAGTGTTAAAAAGATATTGTACAAATGTCCATTCTAGATGAATTAAGAGCCTTAGTCAAGAGGTATTTAATCATTTTTAAATGGTAAAATTTTCTAAAATGTACGCCAATTTTCTCTTGAGCACTGGCCAGATATAAATTTATACCATTTAACCACTTTTATATGGAGCCCTGACCAGATCTCAAATGTATATTCCTTTTCTCTGGCACCCTGGTCATCTCCTGTTGATCACCTAACAAACACCAATCAAAATGGCAATTTTTATGCAGAACAGTTCATTATATGCAATGGTTGAATGAAATACTTCAGAAAAAAATTGACATTCTTTTCACAAGGAAATTTCACTTTCACAGTCATGGAAAAAGAGCCTGCACCACACAGATCAAAAATAATTTGTATTTGTGGATCACCCCATATTTTGATACTCTATGTGCATAAATATCTCAAGTTTTCATGAAATCAGGACAAACAATGTATTTTTAGTCCTTAATTGACCCGGCTATAGTTATCAGATTATTATAAGCTCAATCAGTATATTTACATCATTATTTATGCTGTGTATATTGTACACATACACACAATCATGCAGTTACATGATAGCAATAAAAAGTAACAAAGCACCCATACTATAAAGGTCATTAACAAAGCCTATGGTAAAAATGTGAAAACATTGAGTGTAATCGCCCACTCGTGCAAGCAAAAACAACACGTTGCCAGGGTTGTCATTTTTGACAGTTCTACTTTCACTTTCATTTTGTGATATTCATTATCATCAAACTATTAACAATTATGTGGCTGAGAAAAATATCGCCATTGCTTATTTAATATACTTTCTGTACATTTCTTCAATAAACTTACATCAATACACGATTTTCTTCGTTAATTCAAACATTCCTGTAAGGCTACCGCTTTGTTTACATATTTCGCTTACATTTTGACGCGCGTAGATAGTACCGCAATACTGTATCAATGTATTATTTTACTTCTTTAATCAGTGTGTTTAAAGATATATAAATGCAATAAATATTACACCCCCTGATCTTTTTTCTAATGGATATTTTAGCTAGTTCCTACATGCAATACAGTCAAATATATGTTAAGTAGTATCTGTACACATTGGTAGATTAAATGTGTACATTAAATGTTATTAGTGTTAAAAAGATATTGTACAAATGTCCATTCTAGATGAATTAAGAGCCTTAGTCAAGAGGTATTTAATCATTTTTAAATGGTAAAATTTTCTAAAATGTACGCCAATTTTCTCTTGAGCACTGGCCAGATATAAATTTATACCATTTAACCACTTTTATATGGAGCCCTGACCAGATCTCAAATGTATATTCCTTTTCTCTGGCACCCTGGTCATCTCCTGTTGATCACCTAACAAACACCAATCAAAATGGCAATTTTTATGCAGAACAGTTCATTATATGCAATGGTTGAATGAAATACTTCAGAAAAAAATTGACATTCTTTTCACAAGGAAATTTCACTTTCACAGTCATGGAAAAAGAGCCTGCACCACACAGATCAAAAATAATTTGTATTTGTGGATCACCCCATATTTTGATACTCTATGTGCATAAATATCTCAAGTTTTCATGAAATCAGGACAAACAATGTATTTTTAGTCCTTAATTGACCCGGCTATAGTTATCAGATTATTATAAGCTCAATCAGTATATTTACATCATTATTTATGCTGTGTATATTGTACACATACACACAATCATGCAGTTACATGATAGCAATAAAAAGTAACAAAGCACCCATACTATAAAGGTCATTAACAAAGCCTATGGTAAAAATGTGAAAACATTGAGTGTAATCGCCCACTCGTGCAAGCAAAAACAACACGTTGCCAGGGTTGTCATTTTTGACAGTTCTACTTTCACTTTCATTTTGTGATATTCATTATCATCAAACTATTAACAATTATGTGGCTGAGAAAAATATCGCCATTGCTTATTTAATATACTTTCTGTACATTTCTTCAATAAACTTACATCAATACACGATTTTCTTCGTTAATTCAAACATTCCTGTAAGGCTACCGCTTTGTTTACATATTTCGCTTACATTTTGACGCGCGTAGATAGTACCGCAATACCGCTTCCGAAATGTGTATTCAAACTATTGCCTTCCAGGTACTTATCCGATATTTGACGGAAAGGGCCGAGAATGTGCGCTTGTCAGCTCACCTGTAGGCATTTTTGGAAAGTCACGTAGTAAATTGTGTGGCACATTTATTCTGGATTGTTTACTCCCACTTCGTGCTCGTATTTTCCGATTATATATTCATTAAAATATATCCTTTAATATCACCGCCATTATTCTGTTAAAATTATAATTGTTAAACCGTTTCGCTACATGTTCAGCCTATTCAGCATAATTGCCGTTTAGTGAATTGTGTTCTTATGTTTTGCATGATTTCTTCAATAAAATGTCTTTCTCCAACCCATCCCTAAATCGATTTTGTTTCATTGAGCATTTTGGTGACAGCATGAATTTGTATTGATGTGGCTCAACTGTGTGAACAAGACAAGTGTGGGGGCTGTTACCAAGACAGCTCTCAAGGAAACGCATAAACAAGTTATACAGTAAAACGCCCTATTTTGACAAATACAGTTGTTTTCTTCACTTTCGAGTTTGATCTTTAAATTAAATGAAGCCATGTATATACAAACCATTTTACACAAACTAGTCAAGAGCACAAAGTGTAAAACTGCCAAGTATATGGCAACTGCACATGTGTCATCGCGAATTCGGCATGACGTGTGGGTTCTAATTTGTTTTCGCTGAAAGTCACTCGACACGTACATGCGAAGCCTTCAAGTGTTTCTCAGCTAGAACGCGGATCCTTTGGTTAAGGCCAACCACAAACATCTCCAAAATAGGATAGATTGGTAGGCCAAACTTTATATCGCTCACTTTTGTTTCATGATACATGCGTTGAATAAACATGTTCACTGGCATATGTCTTCCGAATGTCCATGCAACTTTCTTCTTTAAATGCCAAACTTAATTAAGCAATAATGATTGAATGCAGTTACAATGACCGAGAATTCAATCTGGAAAACCAAACAAAGTTTATGGACGGTACCAATTACCAAGGCTCGTTCTTGTTAATGGAAACAAAGAACTTGTTTTGCTTCGTGACGTACAAGAGCACGCGGTCGAGACGAACATGAAAAATGGTGTTGCCGTCGCTAAGGCTGAACTATTTGTCAAATGACAGTTATGTGCCTTTTGATGCAAAAAAAACTAATTTGTTACACAAAATCAATTTAATGATAAAATACACAGGACATTATATTAACGGGTTCATAATCATGGCTTTGCTCGTGGCTATATAGTCTGTTAAAGCAATGGCATATCTAAATAGGGAAAATGACTCGATTCTTACCATTTTTACAAGTATATTTTATTTATTTACGAAATGAACATAAATTGTATAAGTATTAAAATATGAATTCACGTGTTGATCTTTTTGTAGCGCCCACTATTTGAGTACACTGCTATGGAGCGGTATAAGGTTCACAATTTGTGTTATGATTTAACTAATTAAATCTTGTATTTTCTACTGGTTCATTGAAAATTTTGATATTAAACCAATTTTAATCAATATTAGGTCGTATTTAAAAACCTTTTCATTTGATTGTTATGACCACAAATCGACAAATATGCTTCACATAGGGCATGCGACCTGATGTTGAAAGCTTTGATGTAATCTTATATCAGATGGTTCAATGCAGTGGTTAGAGCCGACACCTTATCAGCTATGGTAATGTCACATCGGCTCGTCTAGGGCCGTCTAGTCCACGGAAAGAAGTTTTTACGTCACACATCTATGTATAGGATGGTCTTTCCCTGAAAAGCACGCGGACCATACAATGCTTTGTAATCATAAGGTCAGGTGTATGTCATACAAACAGTGAATGCAGTTAGAGCTCGTATCGCGATATAGATTTGTGTTTCCTATGTTATATTTTGCGAGCCGCGTGTACACTGGCAGACCAAAAAGTACAACGCAGTAATTGCAGGCGACCTGACGCTTGGTTTCCACTATCACGATTGGCAACACGATGGTAATTGTAGAATTGTAGTCGTAATAAGATAAATGGAAGTCAGATGTGTCAATGGTGTTAATCGTATATCATTTGAAACGGTTCAAGAAAACGATTCATTCACATGATCAACCTTGATATATTGAAAATCGTGACGATATTGTAAAATCGTATCAGATAGTATTGTGTCATTACAAAGCATAACACGTAAGGTCTTTTCTTATCAGTCGTTTGTATGCCAGACAAACGGTTGGTTCTGCTACGATCTGTTTCAACTCAATAATAAATAAAGTCGGTACTAAGTCGGGCTGTATTTATCATTTGGGTCGAGACATGGTTCTCATCGTGAATACCATCAACTAAATCGTGAATAATATCGCAACCATAATCGCCACGTTTACAAACAGAGCGAAACTTGATACATGAAGGACACAATCAGTTACGTAGGGCCAGTTGAGGCGAACCTAGCATAAGGCCAGAAAAACACAACGTTCTGGTATGTTTTTATATATGCTCTAAACTGATTTTATGCTAAATAAATACAAGACTCTTAAAAACTACTGTAAGCTCTCCATTCAATTGTGACACAAGCAATAAAGGCATCCATTGTTCCGATGACACAAATGTGACGCTGTGGTAATGCGTACTTTCAAATGAACTGTATGCACTGAACATAGATCTATGATATGATGCCGTTCAATTATGAATAAAGCATGTTAAGAAAACTTAAATAGATACCTGTTATTAATTAATAGCGTAACTATACTGCTTAATATGTCCAGGTAGAGGTAGTATTTATTTAGTGGTAAATTTCGTTATGATTTTAGTTAAGCATTTGGCGTTAAGCGTTTATAATTAAGCGCATTTCAGTAAAGAAATGAGAATCTGACCAAAAAACGGCTTGTAACTAAACGTAAGGAATGCACAACGTGACAAGCAATACCATTTTAAGTAAATGGTGACAAAAGTGCATTTGCAATATTAAGAACCCTTTTTAGAAGTCAAATAATAATTAAAAAATATATGTAAAAGTACGAACTAAGTGTGGGCAATTTAAACAGACATTTTGATCCTAGTACCACACGGCGAGTGGCTTTAATCGTAGGGAACTGTTTTTGTCAAAAATAATTGTAAACATGTTTAAAACAGTGCTTTGCACACTCTTTGTCACATAACAAAATTGCTTCGAGTGTTCAGTTTTCACAGAAGCCCTCAATTCAACCCACTGTGTACTTAAATTCTAATGACCTTCTCGTGTGAAACCAACACAAGGCACTTTCAAATTTAGCACTTCGTGAAGAAATACAATGCTATCGCTTTCCCATTTTTTTTTCTTAATTCACATCCTTATCTTTGGATCCGTTTCTGTCTGTTTTGATGCGCATGCGCACAGAACGCTATTAAACTGTGAAGGTCGTACGGACATTCGGATTCTTGCAAAGACATTACCAGTATCAGCCATGAAAATTGCAGTGTGCTTCTTTGCCTTAGCTATTGGTATGTAATATAGATTGTTTTATTTTTATTTCAGTTTCTCCTACAGCATTTATGTTTTAGTTATTCTGTGATGGTTTCAAATACAAAAATACAAAGCATAAGAACAAGTAATAAGAATTTGATCTAGTTGACGGTACGGATCCATACGTACTTACGTACGAGGCAAACATATGTCAGAAAGGACTTAACAGATATGCTATATTTATAATTATTACATACCGCTCTAAAAATAGAAAGATATTTACGTTGCTTTATTTCGGATAGGAATTTGACAATTCCGTGCATACACAACAAGATATCGATCTTTTTCTCTTCCTCTTGTGTCGGATACCGGTTAAGACAATGGCGCGCGATCGGTTTGACGCGCCGTCCTTAACGGCAAATGACGTCTTTAGCGTCGTAAAATGGCTGCAGTTGACACAGTTTTAGAAGCTTTAAACGTTCTTTTTTTAAAAGAGATAACGTTTAAAAGCGGTAATTGCTTTGACGTTTAGAAATTTTGCTAAATTATAAAACTATTAACAATTAATTTGTTTATTTGATCATTTTTATGTGCAGTAAAGCTATATAATAAAAAGGTTACAACACGGCTATGGCGTGACATGAGTATATATTCACACCCGTTCGGCTGAATTGTTTGATATTTTGGAAGCGGGCCTATTATAGACGTACGGTCATCTCGGTCGTATGTTATTGTCTAAATTAAATATTTGAGCCTCTGTGTAAAGGGTCTTTAAAGCATGTGCGTAAAGTGTCGTCCCAGATTAGCCTGTGCAGTCCGCACAGGCTAATCAGGGACGACACTTTCCGCATTAACTGGATTTTCGTAAAGACGTGTCTTCCTTTAAACGAAAAATACAATAAAAGCGAACAGTGTCGTCCCTGATTAGCCTGTGCGGACTTTATCGGGAAAAAAACTCATACGATCGCAGCTAGTTATAACGCACCAGATAAGGCATGTCTGTTCCGACTCACCTGGCGGATCCTTATTTTTGGTGCCGACCATTAACATTGTGTGTTTTCTTTTTATTGAATGTTTTGATTTCGATCGTTTTTGCTGCATTAAGGCATCAGTGGTTTGTCTTCTGTAGAATGTAGGTTAACGGGGTATGCTGTAACTGGGAGGATTTGGCGACCTTGGAATGTGTGGTTTTATCTGTTATGTTCCTTTCGTCTCAGAACCATTTAGTGTTCCCGTTTTGTTTTTATGTACGTGCATGCATGCATTATTTAGATACATCGTACACAGATTATATACTGGACTTTTGCGAACACCTGACAAAACACGTGTCAGTGGATATGGTGTCCGCCTAGCGATCGGGTTGTCACGGGTTCGATCCCCTCTGTGGGAGCATTCTTTAGACACCAAATACTGGGTCTAGTCCCAGGAAACGGACTCAAGAGCGTTTCAAATAAGCCTTAGGCTTTCGATGCAATCGAGCTAAAAATAAATAGGTTTAAACTAAACCACGTGTTTGTATTGCAGCATACGCATGCGCCGCACGGTGCCATCAGACGTCAGACTGTGACCCACATTTGACATCATGCACAGGAGGATCCATCCTGCATTGTCTTGACTTCCAGTGTGTGTGTGATTCTCTGGCTGGCGTTGGTAAGCTGTACATGTTGAACTTGCGTGTTTATATTTATATGTACAAAGTAAAATTGTTGATGGTCGACATTCATATATTTTATGGTAAGAAAGCAGCAAGTGTTATTATAACATAATAACGTTATTATAACATAATTATTTGATATTATATTAAAGATCTGTTACACTTTGCAGACTTGAGTTAATGAGTATAAAATGTTTCGCAGACCGATGAACAGTGTCAAATGTCTACAAAACAGGTTGTAACGCAAAAACATAAGCCTATATCAACGCCCATGTTCTGTTGAGTAACAGCCCAGTTTCTTCTGTTTCACAGAGGCTCACGAATGTACGGTCAACACCGACTGCCACGACCACATCCACGACGGGGTGTTTCACCACTGTGCAAAAGGCGGCTGGCAGTGCATAGAATATGACTGCCAATGCACCAGCGGGCATGGAAAGTAATCCGGCACCCGTAACCAATTTTATGTGATTGTTATGTTTTGTATCGAAATTATTAAAATATATTTTCAATTTCACGCTTGGTTTAATTTTGTGTTTATTTATGTATGAACATCTGATTGTGTATTGGCATATTGTAAATTGTTATATGTAAATGTGCCTCGCTCTGTGAAAATGGGGTTAAATGCATGTGCGTAAAATGACGTCCCAGATTAGCCTGTGCAATCCGCACAAGCTAAACAGGGGCGACACTTTCCGCCTTAACTGGATTTTCGTAAAGAAGAGTCTTCCTTTAAACGAAAAATGCAATAAAAGTGGAAAGTTTCGTCCCTGATTAGCATGTGCGGACTGAACAGGCTAATTTTGGACGACACACTACGCACATGCATTAAACCTTCTTTTCACAGAGCGAGGCTCAAACATATCCGAAGCACTATCGGATGATGCTTGAACTGAGCGCTCTACTGGCAAGGGGTAAACGTTAACGATACATCAGACGGGATTTAGCGAGATTTTGATGTATATATAGTAAAGATGACGGAAGTTTGTTTACATTTATTAAAAAGCAGTACATTTTCATTATGTTGAATGTTTTATTGTGGATTATGTTAAATTCGAATAGGACTGTTCTGTGGTACCATAATATTTTGTAACATGTAAACGCTAGTTGTTCAGAGAAAAACAAACTGATGAACACGTTATTGAACAGAACAGAACAGAACAGAAAAGTTTATTCGGACTCGAGCATGTTAAGCGCATTGTCATTTACATACATATACAATACCAGCATGAAGTAAATACAAAACATACATCATTTCGAAGAAAGATCAATTTACAATATAAGGAATAACATGTTTTCGTGTTTTCGTGAGAATGTATTGCATAGTTATCACATAATGTCAAATGTAGTTTGAAGAGAAACAAGGGCAGCATGAGGTCAACGGTGTACATCGAACTCTAGAAAGAAAACAAAGCACTACATGTTCGTGTCCTCGAAGCTAGATTTGGTCTTTAAATATAACGAAAAATAACTATGATCACGTGCTTCAAATGTTTGATTGATATACACACAGTATATAAGTCCATTATGTAATAGTTTAAGCCCTATTTAAATGCATCCGTGTATAACATGAAAGCTGAAAACGTTTATTAAGATATCATAGAGATATCGTTTATTCCGAATGATCTACTATCCATTTTAAGTTGCCATCGGTTTATACGTTTCTATATATTGTGCGAACACTTTCGCTCGAGAACTTGTTTTGAGGAAAAAGTGAGTTACATTTATGTATTATCCTAGGTGGTATATAATGAATAGGTCCTAGACCGGACGGACTCGTATGACTTGAAGGATATAACAAACACAATATTGTTTATTGAAAAAGGCATTTATTATAAAATGCCATAAAGCATATACACATAGAACACAACAGATAGAAACATGGCGTGATGGGGTAAATGAGAAGAAAAAGTATTGCATCACCTCACCTAAGTATGATGGCGTGAGACCATATTATCGGTAGTTATTCTTATTTAGTAACTTTTAAGGCGAACATGAGGCGAACAATATTAAGTACCGAAAATGTTAGCAAAACCGGAATTATTGCATTTATTTATTTATTGCAACGTATTGTTTGACGATAATGTAGACCAAATGAATATACAAACGATTCGTGAAAAGATTCAATTGTTTTCTGCATATGATCTACCTTGTAAGCCTTCTACTACTTGTACTGTATACTAAGATTAATTCTGCTTTTACTTATGCTGCAACGACAACAACTAAGACTACGTATTATCAATAAAACAACTTTTTCGTCCCAAAATAGAAGATACCAATTTTATTTCAACGTCATATATATTAAACAAAAACCAGGTGTGGAGTTCCATTGAAATAAATATTCACAATAAACTATAGGGATTTGTCAACATATTGTCGAACTGAAAATTTTCATTTTTTTGTCGAAGACTTATACTGAAAAAAGCAGCGATTACGAATTATCATAATTTGAAATTGATTAAATTAGAAAGCGTTACGAACGCGAAACGGTGGAATAAATTCGTACGACTCTGTTGTATGGCGTTTCTAACGTTGCAAAATTCAATGTTTTCATATTTGTCTGATATATTTGTGTATATATGTTCTATATGTCCATGTATGTGTGCTATAATTGTATATATATATATATGTTGTTTATATATGGTAAAATCCTATGCATGTATGGCAAAAGAAATATGTGTCGTATAATTTCACATTATGATCGATATTTTCATATATATGTTCTAAAAGTTCATATATGTTTGCAATATGTTCATATATATGTTGTAAAATTAAGATATTTATTCTGTATAATTTTCTAAATATTTGTGTCTTCTAAACGTTAATGTTTATGTGCAATATTTCCATATGTTTGTTGTAAAATTTTCATAGATACATGTTCTATAATTTGCATCATGGGAAATATTTTAGGTAACAATCCACTAAATAATTGCGTCTCCCTCTTTGGAAAGTAGCGCTTATTTCTAAACAGTTCCTTTTCTCTTCTGGTTAAACGCCATTAAACGGCGATCGCACCGATGATTTTCTGTGGTTATTTCCTGTATGCTATATGTGTCTGCAACATTGACGTGCATATCATTGGGGACTACGTTCATATTTGAACGTTTTGGGAGCGTTTATGGAAGTACTTTGCTTTTGTCGAAATCGCACTGCCGAGACCCTTTTTCTGAATGTTGGGTCATAATATTAAGATGTCACGTGGCAATTGCGTAATCAACATGGTATCATATCAATTAGTACAGTTATCCAGTGCAAAGACTTAGCAACAAACAAATATGGGAACAGCAAGGTTACACATGCGGATACCGGACGTCCTGAGAGAAAGGTTACGTGCTGTCAGTTGCATGACAGCATGATGTGGTGCAGGAGGTATCCGGATTTCTTTCCCACGGATAAACGCTCCTAAGCTTATTTTGACAAGGCGAACATTCGTCCCTATATTGTTTTTCCAACCCAGACATTCGTTCCTTAGTCATTTTGATAACCCCGACAATCGTTCATAAATTAAGCCGTGTTCCTGTTTGTTTTACTGCATTATATGTAACTTAATTGACCTCCTAAGAAGGTTCGAACGATGGCGATCACAACATATACGTGTCGTGCTCTGAAAAAAATGGACATAATGCTTGTGCGTAAATTGTCATCCCATATTAGCCTGTGCAGTTCGCACAGGCTAATCAAGGACGACAATATCCGCTTTTATTAAATTTTTAGTTTAAATGATGTCTATTCTTAGCGAAAAACCAGTTTAGGCGGAAATAGTCGTCCCTGATAAGCCTGTGTGGACTGCACAGGCTAATCTGGAATGACAATTTACGCACAAGCATTATGCCAAGTTTTCTCAGAACACAACATATATATAGAAAAGTGTTAACCGTTTGCAACAACAACTGGATAGTAGACCATACGGAATAAACGATATCTGTATGAACGATTTCTACTTTCCTGTAATATACTGGTGCATAAAATCGCCTTAAAATACCACTTATGCATTTAAAATGGCTTTAACACTTATAAAATATACGTAGGAACTATGTATATCAATCAAACATTTGAAACAAGTATAGTTAGGTTTTAGTTAAATTTAGTGACCAAATACAGCTTCGTGGAAACTAATTTATGGAAATATTGCGTGTTTTGTTTTCTTTAGAGTTCGATGAACGCAATTAACCCCACGCTGCCCATGTTTCTCGTCAATAACCTTTTCATCGGCGTGTTTTTCTAAGAACTCCTAACGGTTACATGTAACTGAATATTGTAGTAATATAACAGTCATGGTCATATTGCATATATTCCAAGAAATAAACAATCATCTCAATTAATATGTAGAGCTTGCTTAATATATAAAATGTTTATGTAAACATAATTTCGTCATCTTTACTTCATATACATTATCATTTCGCTTAAACCCGACTTATGCAATCCTTAACATTCATCGCCTTGCTAGTAGGACGTTCATTTCAAGAATCATCCAATATAAAAAATGAAAGTTTAAAAGGTACAGGTATACACATATACCAACATAGAATGAGATTTACATGCATAAATCGTCACACAATAAAAAATATAAATTGAATTTATAATTTTATTATTTCGAAACAAAACATAACACATTCATAAAAATGGTTACGGCAGCTGGATTAATTTCCATGTCCGCTGGTGCATTGGCAGTCAAAGTTTATGCACTGCCAGCCGTTGTGTGCACATTGGTGAAAGAATCCGTCGTGGATGTGGTCGTGGCAGTCTGTGTTGACCGTGCATTCGTGAAGCTCTGTGAACAGACGAAATTTGACAATTAAGCCTCGCTCTGAGAAAATGCCATTAATGCATGTGCGTAAAGTGTCGTCTCAGGCTAATCAGGGACGACACTTCCCGCTGTAATGGTAGTTTTCGTTTGAAGGAAGTCTTTTCTTAGCGACTATCCAGTTTATGCGGAAAGTGTCGTCCCTGATTACCCTGTGCGGAATGCAATTTACGCACATGCGTTAAAACCCGTTTCCTTAGGGCGAGGCCCAATTGTTTACCTTAATCAATACTAGGTTTCTGATTGACAGATAGTTTTTTACTAATCAATTTTTTTCCTTATACATACCCCAGTGAAAACTCTTCAACTTAAATGAAATTAAAATAAATGAACATACAGAAAATAAAATAAATAAATGTGCTTTATGTGTTATATATTTGATTTTTTACTAGAGTGGTAGTTAATGTTTTACAGGGTTAAACAAAACCATATATATTATTAATGTTGTTTTACTAAAAAAAGGAGTCGCAAAATGTATATTATCAAAACTGTTGGGTCTAGCATATAAATCTTTATATGTGTCGTGTTCTGAGAAAACTGGGCAAAATGCTTGTGCGTAAATTGTCATCCCAGGTTTACACTGTGTAGTCCGCACAGGCTTATCAGGGACGACAATTTCCGCTTTTATGGAATATTTCGTTCAAATGATGTCTCTTCTAAGCGAAAATCCAGTTTAGGCGGAAAGTGTCGTCCTGCATTAGTCTGTGCGGACTGCACAGGCTAATCTGGGATGACAATTTAAGCACAGGCATTTTGCCCAGTTTTCTCAGAACACGCCACATATAGGCAAATGTTTCGCCGTACAACTGTTTTGCAGACCTGTGAGCTATTTCATCGGACTGCGAAACATTTTATACTTAACTCTTTTCAGTGCTGGAACCGAATTTTGGAGGCCTTTGCAAACAGTTTGGATCCAGATGAGACGCCACACAACGTGGCGTCTCATCGGGATCCAGACTGTTTGCTATTCTGATAGTATTCTTTGAAAAACAATCGAAGAAAATGCTAATTTTAGAAATTCAGCAGACGAAATTTTAGCAGTCGACAAATTTCCCAGCATGCAAAGGGTTAACATAAGTATACAATTGTGTTATAGATCTTTAATATAACATAACATATTTACGTTATAATAAAGACTTCTGATTTCTTATCAGAAAGTATATGAATGCCATCCATCAACCATGTTACTTTTATATATAAATATAAACACACAAAAAGACAGAGGAATGCAGGGCTAAACAATGTACAGTTTACCAACGCCAGCCGTGGAATCGCACACACACTGAAAGTCCATACAATGCAGGATGGATCCTCCTCTGCATGACGTCACAATTGGGTCACAGTCTGACGTCTGCTTGCATCTTGCGGCGCATGCGTACGCTGCAAAACAAACTAGTGAAGTTGGTAGGTATTTGCAAAATTCCAATATATAACCTGTTTATGATGCACCCGCATCTATTGAATACATACATGTACGTACATAAAATAGAAAAAGGACTTACGTTTGGCCTAAATTACACGTACATGTTGTGAGATAAAAAAAGAACATTACAGATAAAAACCGCGCGCTCAAAGATGGCCAAATGCTCTCAGTCATAGCATATCCCCGAAGCCTTTTAGACAATACAGACCTCTTAATTTTGGGATAAATTATAGACCTTACTACCAACAACGATTTTTTTTTTTTTTTTTTTTTTTTTTTTTCAATTTTTGAAAACAGCCGAAATACATCACGTTCCAAAAGACCAAAAATGGTGTCTGTTGCCGCTGACAAAAAGGAAAAGGTAGGTGTGTAAAAAAAATTATTTGTTGAGGGGCAGGATCTATTTTTACTAATCTCAAGTCATTCCAACTTAAAAAAAGAAGGTTTATATCCTTCTTTATATTTAAACATTACATTAACGCTAATAATAAGTGATAATCGCATGTAGGACAAACGATCAAAATCGAACGATGCACTACCAAAAAAAAGTTAAGGATCGGCAAATTAAATTAGGGTGCGCCGGGTTATGTAAAGCAACCAAGCATTATCGCGTGCACTATCACTGGCTGCGATCGAATGAGTTTTTTTCTATTATGCTGTAAATCCCAAAACAATTACCGGTATTCTTTGCTAATGTGGCATTTGTTGTTGCAGCGAAATATTTAGACATATTTTATTTTGACAAAACATATGGAAGAACTGCGCAAGGCTTCTATTATCGGCCCGCTGCCGAAATAATGACCCGATGGCATGTTCTGAAGAAGGCACATGGCACACGAAATCCGCGTCGTAATTTATTTATTACATAAATTTACTGCAGATACATGTATGTATGTGTGGTCATTAAACAACTTATGTTTTAACGTCAAATCAATCAAAGCTTGTATAAGTTATTTCTATATAAAAATTATGAAACCAAATAAGGTATATCAACTAAGCTCTGAATAAAGTGCCATTATTCGACCGGCTTATTCCAAAAGCCAAGCTAAAACTTTAAGCGTACGATCCACTGCAGCCATTTTGACGTTAATCATGTCATTTGCCGTTAAGGACAACGGGTAAAACCGATTGCGCACAATAGTCTGTTCCGGTATCGGACACAACAGGAGGAGACGAAAACGATATCGGCACACCTGTTGTGTAAGTACGGTTTTTTGAAATCCATATCAGAAATATAGCAACGCAATTGTGTTACTATTTATATTAAGGTATGTACTTTTTTATTGGATGAAATTCGTATTACTTGCTTTTAAGCTTTGTCTTTTTGTATATGAAACTATCCCAAAATAGCTGAAAGAAAAATGTTTTAAAATAAATAAACTGAAATAATATAGTAAACAAAAGTATATTACATACCAATTGCTAAGGCAAAAAAGCACACCGCAATTTTCATGACTGAAACTGGAAATATCTTTTCACGTATCAAAATCTTATTTAAAATTCACAGTTATATGGCGTTCTGTGCGCAAGTGCCTCAAACGGACATAAACGGACTCACAGATAAGAGTAAAAATTGTGAAACAAAATGGGAAGTTTGAACTTGAGAACTTGAGTACAACGTGGCGTGAATTTAGGGCCACTGTAAAAAAACACACTGTGTTGTCCGCCGTAAGTATACGTTAAACAATGTGTTCGTTCTCGCCTTACACCATTAGTTTGTTCTAGCCCTAGATACTTCTGATCAAATGTGCACGATAGTGTCCTATATACATGTTTTCTCGGTTGGCATTGTTATTGGACCACACCAGTAAAACTAGATTTATTGGCCTGTTTTCTTACCATAAATGCAAACCTGCTTTTTGTGTTACATAGAGGCATCAGTTCAGTGCAAATCTTATCTTAACGATCATGTTATGTGCATAACGCTGAGATCCCAGCGAGCGATACAAATGGGCGATAGAGTAGTTCATCAATCTTAACTATGCTCTCTAAAAGCTGAGCTTAAATATGTCTGAACAGGCCGATGTGATCAAAGTGTGGTGTTCACAGGCTGAAGTTATTGTCCTTTGTTTGTGTACAATTAAGGTCACTATATGGTGTTCCAGTGTTTATGCAATTTTATGTCAAACCTTCAACTTAAGTACAAAATAAAGTAAACATTTTGCACGTAGGTACCCCCATAACTAAAGCTTTTCTGCAAGAGCATCATAAGCCGAAAGCATTTAAGAAATAAAAAAGTATGTCATGTGATAAGTAAGAAAGATATCGACCTCAAAGAACAGTCTATCTAAAACAAATACATTGATGTTTATTGCTAGATTATTGTCGACAATTATCAAAGTTTGCTGAGTTTTCCACAATTTTTCCGGATACTATTAAGTTAAGAGTAACCCGCCCTCGAACAAGTAGTCTCCAATCAAAAAACATAAAAGTGATTACTTAGTGAGCATTAATGCTGTTCTTGCACACAAATCGATAAAAAAAAATTATCCTAGCGAGTGTATACAACACCGAGCTTAGACCGGCGAGATGCAATCAAATACGACGGAAAATTCGATAAGAATTTTGCGATATAATTTTGGTAATATTGACGTGTCCACACTAATGCTTTTTGTCATACATAAAAATAAAAAATCACGGGACAAGTAACATATTAACTCTGTGTACATCGAAATTCTTCTTCCTGATCGATCAATCGATTGGTGGAATCTGTGACCCAGTGAAAACTTAATTCTGAACAGTTCCGATGCTCCAATCGAGAGTGCCTCGTGATATGGGGAGCGGGACCAATCGAATTGTATAAAACCGTGACGTCAATACAGTTATGACCAGGTGTGTACACAATGGGACCAATCGTAACTGCTGTGCCTATCTCGCACAAGTTTGTGTAATGGTGGATTTGATCAGAGTGGACCTTGACCTTCTAGTGTTGCCATATGGACACTAAGTCCACTTGACACTGTTACCTGTTTCAGCAAATTTATTTAGAATAAAATAGTTATTTTAATGTAAACAATTCAACGTAAACGTATATATATGGGCATCAACCGATGTCTCGTATAGATATATTTTAATGGTACACATATAACAACACAAAATCAGATCGCTCGTGAACTTGAATTTATTATTTTATAATTTCGAAAGAAAACGGAACATATGAATTCATAGAACATTAAAATTAGTGCGGTAACCGGATTATTTCCCATGTCCGCTGGTGCAGTGACAGTAGCCGTGCAAACACTCCCAGTGCTGACCGTGGTGGCAGTGGTGAAGGTCACCGTCGTGGTCGTGGTCATGGCAGTCCCCGTTGCTCATGCATTTATGAACGTCTGTAAAACAGACGAAATTCAGGCTTTTAGTTTACAGAACATGACCTAGTGGTTTGTGCGTTCACGGAGCGGCGCACGTTCTGACATTGCCGGTTGCCCGCCCCGCAGCTAGTTAACCCATTTATGCCTAGTGTCTATAAAAAAGGCCTTGGCAAAAAGCGTAGACCCAGATGAGACGCCGCATGATGCGGCCTCTCATCAGGGTCTGCGCTGTTTGCTTAAAGGAATTTCTGTAAAAAATATTATAAATATAGAAATAAATATACTAGACATCCCTAATTTTGGAAATAAATAAAGAATCGGGATTAAAGATATTCATCAGTAAATGTGTCTCATTAGTCGAACTGACTTGCCCTTAATTGCAGGGGGTGACATACCAATAAAAAAAGGTTGGAGAATACAACAGAAAACATCCACGTGTTGCCGATGGCAAGAAAGCTTTTTGTATTAGAACGATTCGGAATCTCTTGTAGTTCATTCACTTTTCAATCTGCACAAAGAAAAGTAACCCCTTTTGATTGCATCGCTTATATTTTTCATTACATAATGGTAGGGATGCAAGTGAATTTTGCCGAGCGGAAGGTACGGCAAATTAGTACGGTTGCTTGGCAAACTTGAAAGTTGTAACTTAATGCTATGATTAAACGAGGGTAATCTGTTATATATGATAACATGTCACATGTCTTTAAACAATATATATATTATATATTTACTACTACTACTACTTTCTAACCATAAAACCTCAACCATTTTATTTATATATACACGAAACATGACAAAGAAATGTGATAGCTACGTAACGTATACGATGCCTACCGTCGCCGGTACCAGACTCGCACACACAACGTAAGTCATGACAGGTAAGGACGGTGCCTCCTCCGCATGACGTCACTGCTGGATCGCAGTCTGACGTCTGCGAACACGATGCGGCGCATGCGTACGCTGCAAGTACAAACACGTTTGGCAATTATGTGTTGAATTCCAGTATATTACACGTCTTCTAGCATATTCGCACGGTAATTACTTGCTTTCTTTTTTGCGACCGTCCCTGGAATGTTTTAACAGGTATGTTTACTGTGACATAGACTGAAATAAGATATAATAAAACATATAACATACCAATTGTTAATGCAAAAAAGCACACTTCAATTTTCATGACTGTCACTGGCAATATCTAGGTAAGTATGTGTACTGACGAAGGACATTATCAGTTACATAGCTTTCGATGCACATGAGTTAAAAGATAAGGATGTCAAATGACGTGTTGCACGTTCCATATTTTAGCGATTATCACGCCGCAATTATTTATTCGTGAATGAAACACGAGGCTTGCTGCGTGCAGTTCTTAATTGGTTACTTCTGTCTGCCTGTATGTAGCGGTAATTTCTCTATATAAATAAATACTATTTATGTCCACACATTTGTATGCATCATGCGCGGGAGGACTTCATAAACTTCGACATAAAAATCACTAAATTTACTTCTTGATAAACAACATAAATTAATACAAAAATTACGATACATGTAATTAAATTGTAAAGAGTCGCTAATGAGAAACAATGCAACTAATACTAGAATTTCCTTCAGATAGACTGGTAGTCGATGTAATACTGTCAGATATTGAGGCTGACATATGTGTGGTCCCGAATAGTTATAATTTATAGAGAAATAACCGCTCTATATATGCAGACATAAGTAACAACTACACAACTGTCCATCGCAAGCCTCGTTTTAGATTCATTGGTATGAGGTGGTCTTTCAATACAAGGGAAATAACTGTATTTCACATTATATATGAATCGATATAAACCTCATGTGTTAATACCCTTCATCCTAAGGCTATTTGTAGTAAGAACAATCGGTACTTAATGTTGGTAAGATATGTGGTGTTATAAACGCCCCATATTTTGTCTTACCCCACAAAAAGGGTTTCATTTAGAAAAACACCTCACTTCTTCGGGAGCACATATATGCGTGTTTAAGTGTGTGTGTGTGTGTTATTCAAACTAAATCTCTTTTATTAAAATAACGTAGGTTCATTGCCTAGAAAACTATTTTTCTATTTATCATTAAAGAAAAACCATATTATGCAATGGGATTTTAGAGGGTATAAGTTCTAATCAAATCAAATAGCATTATTGCTGTAAAAACAAGTTTTTAATACGAAATACATTTGAATAGTTTTGAAAGCGTATTTTGCGAGTGCATTATACATTATGGATTCTTGAAAACAACGGAGAATGCAACATAACGTATATGTCGATTTATACTTCGGAGGAATTTAGCACATCATTTTTCGAATAAGAAACTATAGTTTAAAATACCACAACGTTACTATTTTACCGATATCAATTCGTGTTTAGCTTACTCATGCACAACGTGCACCAATTATCGTGATTTCTGGCGTGAACATTATTTTTCTTAAATACTATCTATGTTTGAAAAAGGTAAATGAAATTCGATAAATAAAACAATAATATTAAAAAGTACTTCAAACAGCAGTGATTATTGTGTACGATGGATTCAATTGGTGAATGCAAAGCATTCGGGTGGTTTTTAGTGGTCTTTTTAGCTTGTTCAACTTTTTTTAGATATGATGAAAATGTCCCGTTGGGAAAAACATGATATTGAAGACATTAAGAACGTAAACCGTTGATGCGTTCGGTTTCATTTGAATTTAAACATACTTCTTGCTCTTATCTACATGCAATTGAGACTATATTAATAAGTTTTAAATGGGCTTAATAAAGTACTCAATTTAACATCAGCGACGCTTTTTTTTATTTCTCTTAAAACATCAGTTAAAGGGACAGTTTAAATCGCTTTTGACTGTGCAAAATACTTTTTTTAATCGTATATTTTACTGTTCTATAATAGTTTTTCATATTTATATATTGTTTGGAAAGGCGTCTATTTGGTAGGATAACCCTTATTATTTCGAATATACATGAAACGAGGCATACGTTACCTAGTACATATATATTTTTACCAAAAATGCATCATTGTTAGTTAAACGGTTGTGTTGTTGAATTGTTCTATTTATACTACTTTTAAAGTCCATTTTGAAAGACATTTTGTTTTTTTTTTTCTAGAGGGGGTTTATTCACAGGATAAGTTATCTTTAAAAAAATATATTATTTGATGTTACAAACAAAAAGTCAATATTAAGAATACTCAAAACATACATAACGCAAAAAAGTAGAATACAAATAAGTTTTACATGTATTCGAACCTGGAACGTTTGGGAGCAAAACCTAACCCGTTTCAAGCTGTGTCATGGAGACTTTGGATCTTAGATTGTTAATTGTGTCGTGTTCTGAGAAAACAAAACTGGGCAAAATGCTTGTGCGTAAAGTGTCATCCCAGATTAGCCTGTGCAGTCCGCACAGGCTAATCCGGGACGAGACTTTCCGCCAAACTGGATTTTCCCTAAGAGACATCATTTAAACGAAAAATTCCATAAAAGCGGAAATTGTCGTCCCTGATTAGCCTGTGCGGACTGCACAGGCTAATCTGGGATGACACTTTACGCACAAGCATTTTGCCCATAACACGCCACAATTGGTTAAAGATTTAACCACTAGGCCAATCTGATTTGTGTTCACTTTCACACGCCGTTATTAGTAATTACATTTTTATTTCGTGTTACTATTACTATCAGTGTTTTCTCTCTCTCAGAAATGTATTAGCATTGCATGCCTTTATATTTAAAGACACCGATAACGCGCTAATTCGTATAGCCGAAGCAAGTTTAATTTGACGAGATATGGTAAACTTAAAGTTCGGAAAACGTTCAATATAGCTTTTTATAATACAGTTTTCAACCACCAGTCATAACCGATTATTTTTTTAAATTCTGTTTGCAACAGCTGCGTACGTTGCTGAGGGAGCAGCCGACAACGACGATATCGACTCCTTGATCGAACAGATGTCTAACGTCCTACAAGAACTTGCCTATGACGAACCGGAAAAAGCAAAAGAGGAACGCGGGATGCTTGCAGCGCGGGCGAACAAAACCTGTGTCGCAGAATAATCTTTAGAAACACGTGTCATGTTTTTTATAAA
The DNA here is from genome assembly GCA_007657795.1 of Dreissena rostriformis. NCBI lineage: Eukaryota > Metazoa > Mollusca > Bivalvia > Myida > Dreissenidae > Dreissena > Dreissena rostriformis. Next base: position 86,431 of record VMBQ01002858.1, on the reverse strand, counting down.
AGTTAATAAATGTTTATTTTTGTTTTGAGTTAATTATGTTTTGTTGCAAAAGAAATATGAAAAACGGCGTTTCTTTCTTCGCGCCTTTCAATTATGTGTGTTTTTTATATTTCTATAGACACAATTGAAAACGGACATACCGGTAGCTTAAATATGTTATATATACATTCCAATGCCGATTTCCTTTCTGACAAAAATTAACTGTGAGCATGCTTCATTTAAGGATATGCATACTTTTATATTCCTCTACATTTTTAACAGTACTCGAGAAAATTTCCATTGATTTGTGTAACAAGTATTTTGTGCCAGAGGCAAGCGCTCCAAACTTTATCGAAGGCCTGTGAACATTCAATGAAGGCGCAAAAAGAGCAGCCCTTTCGGAAGCCTGCTTGATTTTCCTCTAGTATGTTATTGACTAAAAAAAGTGTTTTAGTCTTTGGTTCAGGACTGATGTAAATAGTTTACCTATACAGCTGAGAATTGTTGAGTGGACGTAATTCTATCATGATATCAGTTGTGGTCGTTCGCATTTGCGGTCTCGTGAGATGTTTTTCTCGCCCCCATCGGTCTTATAGAGGATATTTGTTGGATTTGGTAGAATATCGATTTTAATTCACGATTTATCATAGAAAATAATATGCGCCACGAGTGAAATTATTTTTTTTCTATGATCACGAATGAATTGAAATCGATATTCCATCGAATCCAACAATTTTTCTTTGTATTTTATGCTAAAAAATTATTATTTTTGTATTTTGTTCCGGTAAAACAATGAACATTATCTATAATTTTCACTGTTAATTTTCACTGTTTTCCAACAGTAAATTATCAGTTTTAATTCACTGATATTTTTATATAAACCACCAAAAACTATAAAATAAATAGGATTCATAATAAGTTGTTATGAATTGCCCAATTATGTAGAGTACGATTCAATGAGTCACACACGTTTAATTGATAAATGATTTATTGAAATGTTAACATAAAATAATTGTACGAAAACATTAGCAATTGTATAAAATAAATACAAGTTTTACAAAAATAAGTTTATCAAAGAAACTAAAAAATACTTGACATCAAAATAACTGGTTATAGCCTTTACAATGTAGATGCAGTACTATCTATTTCTGTTATTTAAATGGTGGGTTGTCTACACCAATCATTTGCTGCTTATTTATACATTTCGATTCGACCTTCCGTGAATTTTCCGTCCACAAACAAAACAATATAATTATTGTTTTATTATGCAATAAACAATGAGAATCAGAAACATGTCACGAAACATGCTTGGACACAGGCAAATCCCCTACGCTACAGTTGACAAAAAGAAACGGCCATAACTCTGCAATAAGTCGTAAAACCATAATTCATTTCATAATGATCAACAAGAAAAATAAATCAAAGGGCAATATCTCTTTCAATACTAACGAACGAATTACGGTTTTCTACTATAACTTCACCTCGAAGCCTTCTATCACTGCATGATTTTTTGTTTAATCTCTTCGACAGTTTTTAGTTATACTCCACACATGAAGATGGACGCACAGTGGACGCGATCAGATATCATGTTGGAATAAAAAAAAATCACATTTAGCGCCTTTAATCAGTTAATATACAACACTATTACATTCTGGTGAATTGCTATAAGCAGCCCTGAATTAAAGTCTTGAACAGTGTCAGTTAACTGATACACAACACCTCATTTAACATAATTTCTAAATTATATGCCGATATTTGGCGTGAACAGCAGTTTTAATCAATTAAATTGCTCTTCTTTGAATATACTATTGCTTATAACGATTCATATATTAAACAAGCAAATTCGTAGAATTGATATCCCCCGCAACATATGCTTTGTTTGAGGATGGGTGCAAATCGGACGGTCGAACATACTGACAGATGGACGGACGGAGGACAATAACTCAAAACTAAGACAGAGGAAGGTTCTTGAGCCTTCAATATTTATTTAGGTAAATTAAAAAGTTGTGCGTTTTCCACAAAAACATTCAATGTTAATATACACTAAATTTAACAGATGGTGTACAATGCCATTTGGCGTGCATCATCCTCTTATGCGTATATATACTTGTACCAAGTTTTAATGAAATCCGCCAAAGCACTTTCAAGATATGGCTCCGGACACAAAAGTGCCGGATGGACGGACGGATGGACGGACAGCCGGACGGACGGACAACGCCAAAACAATATCCCTCCGCCTCTGGCGGGGGATAATAATCCGAAGCAAGACAACATGTTATTACACAACCAGTAATTTATGATTCTACAAAAAGTCAAAATACCAAGATTTATACATCTTAATTTATAGGCTATTTATAAATTTGAAACATATGGAATGTCATCACATACAAATAAGGTAAACATAAACAATATCCAAAACCATTAGATAAATGAGCATTTTAAGTTAAATTCACGTCCACATTTAGCAATATTCTAACATAAAACTGTTATACAGTACAATTACTAACCTTTAACCGGGATTAGCAACAAAAACAACATAACTAGAACTTGATATCTTAAAAAGTGCATATTGAAATGATCATAACGGGACCAACACCACAGAAATATTTGAGCCTCGTTCTGAAAAAAAGGGCTTTATGCATGTGCGTTAAGTGTCATCCAAGATGAGATTGTGCAGTCCGCACAGGCTAATCAGGGACAACACTTGCCACTTGTATGGATTTTTTTGTTTAAAGGCAGACTCTTCTTAACGAAATTCGAGTTAAGCCGGAAAGTGTTGTTCCTGATTAGCCTGTGTGGACTGCACAGGCCAAATTAGTACGAGACTTCACGCTCATGCATTAAGCCCTGTTTTCCCAGAACGAAACTCATGTTATCACATTTTTTTCAATGTTAATGTTATTGCACATCTAATGAAAAGTAAACACTATATACATTAAACACAAATCAATTAAATGCAGGATTCATTTTTTAAATGTAATTAGGAAAAAATGACATTTCTTTCGTTAAATGAGTGGTCATCTTTCTCATAATATAAAAATATATAAATTACATAATTACTCATCAATTTAATTAATTTCACAATTTTTATAATTATTTCAGATCTTTTTGATGTCAACTCACCCCTTCTGCGAAGCAATCAACAAGCAAAGACCCACAAACAATAATACATTGACCCTAAATTATATGATATATGATGTTTCTGATTTTCATGAAGACACGTTGTGAAAGGTTGTGAATATTTCATGTTCATTTTGTAAAATAATATTCTTTAATACTTATTTAATAAAGAATATTGTCAACAAGACAATGAAAATGATAGTGAATTGGTTTTTATGAGAAATGGTGACATAATTTCGTTTTTTAAAATAATATTCTTTAATTCTTATTTCAAATTCATATAGTGTACTGTAACCAAGACATGGACATAGATAGCGAAATGGTTTTTATGAGAAATGGTGACATTACAACCATGGACAATAGTTATAATCTGCATACATTCTGAGACAACTGACTGTCTAAAACTCAAGCTAGCATCTAGAACCCTAAGTTACAAAATAAGCTTTTGATTGTGGCTCAAAATATGAAACTTGTGTGTCACTTATATGTGTCGTGTTCTGAGAAAACTGGGCATAATGCTTGTGTGTAAATTGTCATCCCAGATTAGCCTGTGCAGTCCGCACAGGCTAATCAGGGACGACAATTTCCGCTTTTATGGATTTGTTCGTTTAAATGATGTATCTTCTTAGTGAAAATCCAGTTTAGGCGGAAAGTGTCATCCCAGATTAGCCTGTGCGGACTGCACAGGCTAATCTGGGACGACACTTTACGCACATGCATTATGCCCAGTTTTCTCAGAACACGACACATATTAGCAATAGCATCCAGTAGTCAAATATTAAACAGAGACAACACTGACATGCTTCATTCTTTGGGGTCATAATAACAGGTAGAATGCTCACATTATTAATACTAGACAATGGATTAACCCTTTGAGCGCTGGAACCGAATTTTAAAGGCCTTTGCAAACAGTTTGGATCCAGATGAGGCGCCGAGGAGCGTGGCGTCTCATCACGATCCAAACTGTTTGCTATTCTGATAGCATTCTTTGAACAAAAATCGTAGAAAATGCTGATTTTAGAAATTAAGCAGACAACATTTTAGCAGACGACAAATATCCCAACATGCAAAGGGTTAAAATCCCCATGAAACTTGCTAAAAAGTTTGTCATAATCATGATGACCATACTGACCGTGATGGTTATCATGATCATGATCATTGGATTGAATTGGACAAATTCAGATCAACATCCAATTAACAAAACACCCCTAATCATTCCAATACAATTATTTTCAATAAAAATACTTAAATTTATAGTATCACCAAAACCTTGATTTCCCTAGACAAACATTATTAAATGTTATTGTTATATTTTATTGTGTCTTGATGTATAAGTTTGACACAAATATTATAAACAATGTTTAAATCCTTTCCTATTTCAATGTTGTTTTTTTTCAAGTTAAATTTTAGTCATTGCGAAATTTTACAATCCATAAATACAATCCATAAATATCAGTACAGAAAAAATTGCTCCTGTATGTAGTATGCCCATATTCAGTTTATTCATCTTTGACAACTACCCCGGTAGCTTGAAAAAAACAATTCAGATAATAAGTTAACGGTAGATCTTTAAGATCAGTGAAAAATACTGAGAATGCACCCTCCAAAGTTGAATTTGAGTGACACAATCACAGATTTTTAATTTCTGCTGTCATTCACAACCATAGACCGAATAAAAGGCTAACTAACCTTAACATATTTTTTGCTTGTACACTTTTGGCATGAAGATGGCATTGTGAACAATTTAAACAATGCACCTTCTAGGTGGTATTTTTCATATATCACAGCATTTAAATACCATCAAAATAAAATATTATACTTTCAAGGCTATAATTGTATAACATGCTATTGCATGACCAGTAAATAATTTGGGCATTATCAACTATCAATCTCTGTCCGGAGATTTCAAACAGAGAGCGATTTGCAACAATTGTGTGCGGTGACATTTATGTCAATAGAAAAAGGAAAATTATTATATCATCAACATCGAATGATTCATATAGATTATATACATATAGTTTTCTAAGATGCTATATTTCACGTTTCTCCTACATGTCCTTATGATGTACAACCTTTGACGTACGGCAAGTAATCATATTCATTTCGGTTAATTTTATAAATGCAACTTTCGCAGGTCAAATAGAATTAAACATCATCTTCTATTATTTAACAATGTCTTGGAAGTAAGAGAAAAAGCCCTGCATCACAACACAAACTTCTCACAACTCATTTCACAACATCACAGTTTCGTATCGCGCACAATCGGTCGAGGGCGAGGAAGGACGGCATTCTCCATGATAGTCTGTTCGGCGTCCGTCTGCGCCTTGCCTATCGCCAGGTGAATACATTGCACCCAGGGCTCAATGTCCTGCTGACCTTTGGCCTTGAAGACGTAGTTCTGATCGTTGGTAAATATTTCGAATGCTTTTGGAATGTCACGGATGCCTCTTCGAACACATTTCACACTTTGAATCTCGCGAACAGGCAATGTTTCTTTGCTCTGTAAAAGGAAAACATGCTTTGTTTTGTCAATATTATGTATGTTTCAAGTTCATAATACAGTGGGTCGATAATTTAATGGGTTAAACATATGTATCTGTAAAATGTCCGACATCAGATATCATTTATTTTTTTTATACAAATGTTTATTCAGATAATTTATATTAACATACACGCATGCATAATATGTATACAGATATCATTACAGTAACATCATATCCCAACATTGTTTATAGCATGTATAAACAATTGTAAAAATGGGTTAATATCATTGTGTATGTCTTAAATTCATTTCTTGACAAAAAAAGGAGAGAAATGAAGAAAAAAAAGGTGCACAAAGACAAAAATCTAGACAAAGAAGCAAAATTCTGATGTATGCACCCAAAACTTTTTTTTTCAGTGACCAAGATATAATATATGTATAAAATCATTAGTTGTGTATTCTAACGAGTTGTTTAATTACTGACCATCGTTCTTTTTCCGTTTCGCTTAGTTTTATATTGTTATATATGGAGTAAGCCCCCCCGATAAACTTTTAATAAATCCATAATAGTTTGGTAACGTTTTCTTTATTCAACATGCAAAAATATATATCAGATAAAATTATAATTTGTTAACTTTTGACCTTTGACCTCATCCACTGATTTGTGTATGGTACTCACAAAATGTTCCTTTTAAGTATTAATTGTTCAGTTTCCATAACTGATTTTTCAAAGTAGTCTCGGTTCAAATTTATTAAGGTAATTGTCTTGAAAAATACAAATGTAACAATTCAAGGGAGTATAATCTGATTCCTAAAGTTTTAGTACCACAGGAGTTGTCTTGTGCTAAGTTTGAAACTTTTCATGTGAACATGCATAGAAAAAGGTTTCTGTCTGATTGCATTCTGAACAAGAAGTTCAAGGGAGTTAACAAGCTGCAAAAATTGTCAGCATTTTAGATAGAAAATTTAACCATTTTCGCAACTTGATATTCTTATCCAATCACCATACATTGTAGAAATATTATTATTTCAGCATTGCCTGGATAAAACTTTTAAAAGCAGTCATTTCTTTAAAATTTCATCATGTTATTTGATGCTTATAATGTTTTTCTACAAGTTTATTTTTTATTTTCAAAATAAAGAGAGAAAAAATGACTACTAAATATGCAAGTTCAACAAATTAAAGGCACACATCAATTTTGGGTGTATTAAATATGCATGAGATTTTGACCACCAAGAACAAAGTGTCAGGGAATCTAGTACTGCACTTTTACCTTTGTAAAATACTTTCACCCTTAAATGTGATATTGGCAAGTTAAGCATGAATCTTTTGTATTAGCTTAACAATAAAACCTGTAACTTTAAGATAAACACTTATACGCATTTGAAGTCCCTAAGAAAATCAAATGAAATTAAAGACCTTTCTTACTAGATTCAAGATTTAAAGGCTTCGTTTCCAACCCTAGGGTACTGATGAGCAGCAAACAGCATAAAACCCTACATACAGTGAGTTACTCGCAGGCTGTTCTGGTTTTATGTTGGTTGCATATAACCATTTTCACTTTGCTTCTGAGCAGGAAAGGGATAACAGAGGTAACATGACTTACAGAATCACTTTTACTGTATGTGATCTGGCTACCGGACAGGGTGAAGTAGCGCGTCTTCCAACGTTTCAGGAACTTCCAGCGTCCCTTCTTCTCCTTCAGCTGACCCTGGAATATTAGAGAAATAGTGCGGTTAGCAGGGCTTGGTCAGCTATGTTCAAGGGCAAATGTGGCGTGTTCTGACAAAGCTGGGCAAAATGCTTGTGCGTAAATTGTCATCCCAGATTAGCCTGTGCAGTCCGCACAGGCATAGTCAGGGGCGACACTTTCCGCCTAGAATGGATTTTCATTTAGAAGAGACTTCCTTTTAACAAAAAAAATCCATGAGAGCAGAAAGGGTTGTCCCTGATTAGCCTGTGCAAACTTGGACAATACTTTATGCCCATACATTATGCGCTGTTTTCGCAAGGCTCATTTCTATCATACATCCCATGTGAATTTCGACTCACTGCTATTACGGGGCTCCCATCGGGCATCAGCTGAGACAATTTTTCTGGATGGTTGCACATGAAGCAGGCCCAGTATTTCTTGGGTGCGTTGAACTCAAACACGTCGAAGTAGCGCACGCTGTGAAGCTCCTGCAGAAGTGCATCCTGGTCCTAGGACGGGGAAAATAGGTTAACAATCACTCTTTGGGAACATTTATCCCAACGCATTATACAACTGTGCATTTTTGGTTTTTCAATCGAGAAATCGAGGTCAAAAAAAGAGTAAGCCAAAGTTATAATGAAACTCAAAGTCTGACAATGGGAATACATGAATGATTTACAGTTATCAGAAGCATGGTATGATTACAATATCCAAATACACAACTTTCTAAAGAAATAAGTTAAATTGACAAATAAATTGCACAATAGCATTTATAATGAATTGTAAGATATGGTCAATTATTCACTTATAGTAATAAGAGCTTACACCTTTCCATTTAAATGTAAGAATAGAAATGTTGAGACGTTAGTATACAGCTATATGACAAACTGGCAGAAACACTTATAGATACACAGCTACACTTTAATAATTTATGGAACCACTAAGGCGTAAACTGGTACCTCATACAGTTAAAGGAACTATTAGTGTCGGTTATAATTAGTATGTTCTGTGAAATCTGGTCTTAATGCTTGTGCGTTATAATTGTTGTCCAAGCTTAGCCTGTTAAGTTTGCACAGGCTTATCAGGGATGACACTTTCTGCTTTTATGGTATTTTCCAATTTATGTGGAAAGTGTCGTCCCAGATTTGCCTGTGCAGACTGCGTAGGCTTATCTGGGACGACACTTTATCACATGCATTAAGCCCAGTTTTCCCAGAACAAGGCTCATGTCACTAAACTTACCCTGGCTGACGGGAAAGAGGAGGTGACCAGGGTGAGGTAACCCCTGTTGCCCTTCTCGGGGTAGAGGGCGTCCCAGCATGCCTTCAGACTGCTCACACTCAGGTCCTGCTGGCTCAGTGCTNATAAGATACGACAATCAGTCATACAACCAGCATCACAAAATTACCTGAACAGCTAGAAACATGAGATGAATCCAGGTCTTGGGAAGTTTTGTGTTGAGGACAAAGAAGTGCTTCCCGTAGAGACAGTGGCTGCCATGGATACCGCAGTGGAAGTTCAGACGCACATAGCGTTTGTGACGACCATCTGAATTTTATGTCAATAGGAAAAATTAGGTCAGTTTTAAACATTCCAAAGCATTGACCCTAATTAGCTTGTGCAGACTGCATAGGCTAATCTGGGATGATACTTTATGCAGATGCATTAAGCCACGTTTTCCCAGAGCAAGGCTAAATTTACGTTTTTATTCATCACTTTCACTGTTTGTCAACAAGACTTAGAGTATTACACATGAAAGAGTCAGCTTTACCATTAATACAGAAGCACAAGAGGTACAAATATTTTGTTCCTTGTAGATTTGAGAATTTCAAAATTCCTTGAATCTTATACCTAAAAAATGTGCATGTTAATCAAGGCTTTGATCAAGTGTGTCATTAGAGCCTCTTTCTGGGATATCTGGGCTTAATACATTTGCGTTAATCGTCATCCCAGATTAGCCTTTTCAGTTTGCACAGGCTAATAAGGGATGACATTTTCCGCCTTAACTTGATTTTCAATAAGATGAGACTTCCTTAAAACAAAACAAAAATCCAAATAGCAGAGAGTGTCGTTCCTGATTTGCCTGTTCGAACTTCACATGCTTATCTGGGACAACACTTGACGCACATGGAGTAAGCCCAGATTTCTCAAAACGAGGCTCATTTTGTTCATAGTCAACTTACCCACAATGCTGCACTTGGCCGGAAGAGGAATTCTTGCTGAAAGACTGTTGATGAATTTTCGTATCGTATCCATGTGTTTCTCACAGAACAATTTCACGCCATCACGCAATGGTTCAGGCTAGAATATATGAAAAAGCAGAATGACAAGCATGAAAGCTTCTCACTTGGTCACGTGACTAGGTGGGTAGAGTGATCAATAATTTGGTCACTGTTTAATTGACACGTCAGAATAAAAAACATTTCACATACTCTTCCTACCCACACAGTTAGTTCTCATACCTTGTCGTATTAGCTTTAACTACACAAAAAGAAAAGTAACCATAATTGTCCAACTAGAAACCCTAAGGATACTCGTTACTATGTTTACCCATACCGGAAGTCCAGAGCTGCTGTTCAAGGTGAGGGCGCTGTTTAGCGACGCCCGGTCAAGCGTGGAGGCAGGACTGACTGGCCGGTCAGTCAATGACCAGTTGTTGGAAATGCTATTTCTGGAAACGAACCAGTTAGTACATGAGCCTCATTCTGGGAAATCTTGGCGAATTGTTTGTGCGTAAAGTGTCATCCCAGATTAGCCAAGGCTAATCAGGGACAACACTTCCCGCCTATTTTGGAGTTTCATCCTTTAAACCAAACATTTCATACAAGCAGAAAGTGTTGTCACTGATAAGCCTTAGCAGACTGCACAGGCTAATCTTGGACGACACTTTCCACCCTACCCCCACTACGCATTAAGCCCAGATTTATCAGAATGAGGCTCATATATCATAATTACAGATCAAGGATATTTTTCTTGAGATGAAAATGCGAGAAGTTGGTATAAATCTAAAATACTCAGCAAGGGGTATTTTAAAGCATGAATAAGTCTGTCTGTCTTTGGGACCAGTAGTTGGAAATGCTTGTTTTGTAAAAGAACGATGGAGAAGGTATTTTGAATAAAAATAAGCTCAATACTTCTGAAGAAATGTCTAAAATATGTATTTTATGCAACTTAATTAAAAGTTGTTCTTCAGTTGAAAACTGTTGCAAAAATGTATGACATTTGACTTGAAATATATAAACTTAAAAAATTGAATGGCCCAATATATAGGTTCATAGGTGTAATTGCCAAGCAAAATTTCATTTAAATAATAAAATTGACTGTATTTCAATTCAACATAAACACACTCTTAAAACAAATGCCAATTATACAATTTCAAGTTCCATTAAAACAAAAATCCTGCCTGGAAGATTTTGACAAGCTCTGCTGACTGGACCGGGCGCTGTTCGGCTGCTGTTGCCTCACCCCCACAACGTTGCTAGGATACGCGGGGCTGCCCACGGTGATGATGGTGACTGTACCTTCTGTCTGACTGGACACTGACCTCATCTCTCTCTGACCACAGCTATTGACAGAAACATGAAGTGTGATGCGCAAGTGTTAGATCAAGCCTCCCTCTTGTAACCTCAGTTTAGTGATCCAACTATTTCTAGTAGTCGCCAAAATCAAGTCCACCTACTATTTCTTCAGGTACATCTACTATTTCTCCAATTACACCAACCATTTCTAAAGGTACACTTACTATTTCTTGTGGTGACAAAATCGTGAACACCTACTTGTTTTTTCAAGTCCATCAAGTATTACGTACCAAGTCAACCTACTATTTAGTTAATTCAACCTACTTTTTCTTCAAGTCCACCAATTATTTCTGGTGGTCCCAAAATGCTTCATGATTGCATATTTCTTTAGATCCACTTATTAATGTTTCATGTACACCTGCTAATTCTATACTTCTATCTACCTTTTCTTGTGGTCCCCTAATCAAGTCTATCTACTAATTGTTCAGGTCTACTTGCTATTGTTTCGTAAACACCTACATCTTCTACAATTCCACCTATTATTTTCTGTGGTCCACTAATCAAGTAGAGCTCTTACATGTGTATTTCTTCAGGTCTACTTACTATTGTTTCGTGTACACCTGCTACTTCTACAATTTCACCTACTGTTTCTTGTGGTCCCCTCATCAAGTCTTTTTCAAATCTACCTACTTTTTCTTGTGGTCGCCTCATCAAGTCTGCATTCTATTTCTTCATGTCCACTTACTATAGCTTCATGTACACCTACTATTTCTACAATTCCACCTACTATTTCGTGTTAGTTTAAACCTTTTTATTAAGTTTAAACATATTTATTTAAGCTCAATTGCATTGAAAGCCTCATGCGTAATGAAACGCTCTCGAGTCCGTTTCCTGGGTAACCAGTACTTGGTGTCTTTGGGGATGATGGAAAGAACGCTCCAGCAGTTGCGATCGCACCCGTGACATCCCGGTCGCTAGGCGGACACCATATCCACTACGCCACGGCGATATTTTCGTCTTCTTACTATTTCTTGTGGTCCCCTTATTCAAGTCCATCTACTATTTCTTCACTTCCACTTACTATTTCTTCTCATCNTGCTTCGGATCGCATGAGGCTGAAGTAAAGATCATTGCATGATAATAATTTACTATCTTGTTAATACATATGCTATATGCCTTCTTTTGATCAAAAAGAGGTTCGCGTGACCGAACAAAAAGTTTACGGACATGTAAGTCTGAGTAATACTCATTTACGAAAAGATATTTATTTGTGTGTTCCTAGCTCCTTATAAATTGAGACTCAACTGAAAACTATTTTTGGAATGACATACTGCTGAAGTGAATATATATTTACGTTCAATATTACTTTTCACCAAAACTAGTACGGTGACCAAATGCTTTAGTAGAAAAAAATAGCACACACTTTAATGCTTTCCGTTGCTATATTAGCTCAAGATATAATGCTCTTGAACTCTGCAATCTTCTTGATGTATGAACACAGGCTATTCACAATGTCTACATAAAACAGTCTTTGTATGAGCCTTATTCTGGAAAATCTGGGCGCAATTAATGTGCGTAAAGGTATCGCGTAAAGTGTCGTCCAAGAGATTAGCCTGTGCAGTCAGCACTGGCTAATCAGGGACGACAATTTCCGACCTAAACTGGATTTTCGGTTAGAAGAAACTTCATTTAAACCAAATATTCCATTATCGTGGAAAGTGTCCTTCATTAGCTTGTGCTAGGACTGCAATTGATAATCTGGGACTACACTTTACGCACATGTATTAAGCCCAGTTTTCCCAGACCAAGGTTCATATACAAAATGTACACTTATTCTCATTTTGTCTCACAAAGGTGCCGACCGGAAATCCATACCTGAGACACGGTGCCCACGGCGCCTACGATCTGCACGACCTGGTGCAGGAACGCCGCCTGCTGGTCCGCCATCTGCTTCAGTACGGTCACGTGGTCCACGAACGCCGCGGGATTGGCCGTTGCCATGTCGACGAACATGGCGAGTATGAGGGGTATCAGGGTACTGACGGAGAGGTACTTACAGAACGCGGCAACGTGTGACTCCAAGATCTGAAAGACATGGTGACGTGTAACATATTGGGTGGATTAACCCTTTGAGTGCTGGAACCGGATTTTGAAGGTTTTTGCAAACAGTTTGGATCCAGATGAGACGCCACAGAACGTGGCGTCTCATCAGGATCCAAACTGTTTGCTATTCTGATAGTATTCTTTGCAAAAAATCAAAGAAAATGCTAATTTTAGAAATTCAGCAGATGACATTTAAGCAGACGACAAATTACCCAGCATGCAAAGGGTTAAGAGGTTTATGCGGTCCCTTAGCAACGAAGCAGCAGTATGTTTCGTTTTTTTTTTTAAATAGCCTCGTTCTGAGAATACATGGCCTAATGCATGTGCAGTCTGCACAATTGATGCTTCGAGTAATTTTCCTGGATAAAAAAAAAGAACTTTGTGTATATGGGGTAATGGGGATCCTACCAAGAAAATTACTGTTCGCTAGGCAGACATACACAACGTAACAGGGACCTTTATTTTGTGATCCCCAAGATTTGTGTCCCCAGCACCCATGCCGAATTTCTTGTTGAATCGTCGACAGCAATTTCAAGGATGTTTTTTTACCGATTTTTAAAACTTCGTTTCGGTCTTATGATGTCGAGAATGCAGTTTCCCAAATAAACCGCACTTAACCGTAAAATGACCACCAACCAAATTAACATTCACCGTTTTATGATGATGTTTGTTTTTTAAGAAGCACAACTATTTTAATGCAATAACTGTAGAACCGTGTGTGTCATGTTACCTATGGTTCGGGATATATATCCTTCTGAATTAACTTAAAAAGAAACATAAAGGCGTAGCAATCAGCGTAATAATATGCTGGTTTGTTATAAACGTATGTAACTTTCGCGCGTTGCACAATTGAACTTAACTTAACAATTTATAATACGATTTCACATTGTTAGGCTTCTTTCTAAATCAAGTTAGCTAGATTTCTAAACATTGTGCATGGAAAACTAGACACGCTTCGTGTTAGAATAACAGATCATATCTTGTTTCTCATTATGTATTAATAATACATGTATTATAATAAACGCCCTCAATAGGGTAATTAATGTTTATTTAGTTTCGACATTGTCTGTCACATATTTTCCAAACACAGAAGTACGTCGCTACAATATAGCGTCGGTTTGGAACTTTTTTCATTTACACCCATTTTCCGCCGCCATTATCGGCATCTATTAATTGTAAATATATCAAAAATTGAGTTTGTGTACCCCATTTTAAACTTTTAATACGGTGTCCGAAAACTACAAGAATTCAAAAACTTCAGAGTACAATACTTACTTCTCCTGAAACTTCTCCTAGTATGGAGTATTTTTGTGAGACGTCGCTGGTAAAATGAACGTATTGGGTACGCCGCGATTGTAATAATAAAACAAAAGCGCGCTAAAAGAACAACTCAAAATCAAAACGCCCTAAGGGAAAACATTTTAACATGGTCACATCGATTTGGCCCTTAACTTCAAGTATCTACTTTTCTTTAAGAAGATCAATTCGAAAACCCACGAAGCTGCTTTGTGTAATCAGTGTTCTAGAATGAAAAACAGTCGGGTATTTTAACAACATAGGACATAAGACAACATTTTTTAGCATTGTAGTTTAAATTGAACTTATGTACTGTTGTCAGTTTTTGACTGCGGAACTGGCGCACAGCAATCATTGCTTTCGTTTTGAAATTACGGGATGTCTATGCAAATGTGGACGTATCCTTTGTACTCTAGATCCTTCACCACGAAAAACGTCGAGTTGATATATGTTGACTGCGTTACTGTCTTGAAAAAAGTGGTAAAGGAACAGAAAACAAACACCAGTTCTTTTAACCGACAACCCACAACTTAAATTATTATTTTGACGAATCTGAATGATATTATTACAAAATTATTTAGATATTAAAACGTGAAAAGAGGTATAAATTACCCCACTCATACAGCACAACAAATTAACCCACCTGACAGACAGGTGAATGCATGTATTTTGTATATTCGACATAACGACAAATAGAACGAGAGATCTATATGAAAGCACCAACATGCTATAATACGACACAATATATCGTAGATTTATTTAAATTGAACGGCATTTCTATCTGTCCAGGAATAAACATTGTTGCACGATACCCAATTGACAAAGACGTTATATGAACTAGGGAATCGAACAAATACCTTGGGTTTGGATGTAGAATTATACCGATCAACAGAGGAAGTAGGTGGGGATGCGACACTGCAGGTTACCTTGTATTTGGACATCACATTGTGCCGAAAAGGTGATAATGTAAAGTGGAAGGGTTTTGGTGTGCAAATACCTTGGTTTTGGAATATGCATTGTGACAAACACCTTGTGAGGTGATGGGGTGTTGGTGCTTAAATACCTTGGATTTGGACTTCACATTGTGCTAAAAACCTGATGAAATAAGGGGGGATTGGTGCGCAAATACCGTGGGTTTGGACTTTGCAGTGTGCCGAATACCTGATGAAGTTGTTCAGGGGTAGCGGGGCTAGTGCGCACATAATGTGGGCTTGGACTCACCATTGTGCCTGACACACAGTGAATTGAGGGGTGCGGGGCTGGTTCGCAAATACCTTGGGTTTGGACTCTAGTGGATACCTTGGGTTTGGACTTGGCGATCATGCCAAACACCTGCAGGAGGCTGACGCGCTCCGACACGCCGCACGGCTCAAAGACGGCCACAAGTTCCGGTAGCCGCCTGGTCACCGGCTCGGGGTTCTGCGTGTAGATCTGGGGCAACACTCGCGCCAGGGCGTGCTTGCCTGAAAGTGAAGGTTAAAGGTCAGGTTTACATTCTGGTTTTGAGATACAATACAACCATCTTCCGATGATTGTTTCACTACCCCCCCCCATCCCCTATCACTGGGCCATACGCCGTCCGTTAACACTCGGCACAGTATAAAGACACGGAACATTGGCTTACTATCTACCTACTAAAAGTTCTCATTATTCACGTGCGTGGGGGAGAAAACGTGGGATAAATTTCTTGCTCTTGCAAATTCAAGTGACCTTGGTGGGATTCGTACCGGGGACCTCATGATCCCGAGGCATGCGTCCTTCCACTGGACAACAGCTCTCGCAGTAGAGTAAAAATGGGCTCATCAAAAGGTGGAGATATATAAGCCGCGTTCTGTGAAATCTGGGTTTAATGCATGTGCGTTAAGTGTCGTCCCAGATAAGACTGTGCAACCCACACAGGCAAATCAGGGACGACACTTTCTGCTTTTATGTATTTTTTTGTTTATAGGAAATCGCGTCTAAACGAAAAGCCAGTTAAGGCGAAAAGCGTTGTCACTGATTAGCCCATGCGGGCTGACCAGGCTAATCTGGGACGACACTTTACGCACATGCATTAAGCCAAGTTTTCCAAAAACGAGGCTTACATAATCCATTTACTGATCAACATCTTTATTCCTCATTCAGGAGTGTCCTATATGAGGTTTGGTTGACATGAATGAAACAATCTAGCTCCTAAGTGGAAACACCAATATACATAAATAGAATTTGCGTTCGAGGCCCGAATATTCAAACGAACCCTCCGCAGGGACACGTATATCGCATGTTAAAGTTTTAAAATAAAATGTATTAATTTCGGCGATGATTTCTATTTTAAGCGGTGTTAAAATTGAGCATGGTGGTTTTTAAAGAAGCGATAATGACAGTTTGGAATTCCGTTTACACGGTTGTAAACATATATGTTTTATATAAATAAATGTCACACACACATAATTAAATCCGGTATTTTTATTTAGTTTTAAATAGTATCTCCCTTATGAAAATGGCTATGTGAATGCTATCCCAATAAATACATGTAACTAAATAGTTTGACCGTTATGTCCAACAACAAAACACGTACATATAATAAATTAGGTTTATATTTCTATATATTTTATCAAACTGTGTTGTATGTGTTAAGTCATTTATATAGTTGTGTTTCAACATGCATATTTAAAACAGGTATGTAATTTAACTATTTTATTAGTTGCCATGTATAATGAACTTATTTGTTGTTCACACAATGGCACTAGTAATGTTTATGCATAACATAAAGTCATATTTTATATGGTAAACGAAACACAATGACGATTGCAATATATTGTTTCATAAAATGTATATACATCCAAATGCGTTTACGAACAATCATAAGAAAATCATAATAGATCTATGCGAAAATCACAAAAATATTAAGCTGATAAACATATCGCAAAAACAAGTTTTTGCATTTTTTAATTTGACACTGATTTTGTCTTTCCATTGTTGCCTTACATTCGTTAATTGTTGACAATATTGATGTTTTAATTACTTAAAAGGTACTGAACATGTCAAGAAATATTGAGCGGGAAACAGGAAATAATAAGTTCTTCTAGGAGAATAACATATTGCACATACGTTTTATCAAATTCAAACATTATCGTTTACACATTTAAAAAAAAATGCAGTTCTTAAGATTTTGACATATGTTTCGCGCGTGTGTCCGTTTTCTTACTGATAAAATATTTCTGATTGGGTAGCGAATTGATACCTGAACAACGCTTTGCAAAATGTGTTTACAGCATGCTGTAAATACGAAAATCAAATCTTTCCGGTATTTCACAACAATTGAGCGTCGATTTCCGGTGTGAGCGATAATTCGTATTAAACGGAGATACACGATTGTCGACGGACAAGGCCGAATATCTACACTTTTAGCGTGTTTACAAACTTTTGCGTCACGTGATCACCCGGGGAAGCGATAGCCGGACACTTCGTGTCAAATTCTCTTCAAATTAGGCGAAATACAGCCTTTAAGTTACAGGTTTGTACACATTTTTCAATATTTTATTATTTAAATTGAAACTGAATCGCCAGACAAATACAATAGTGCTCCTAAGTGCAGTTCTATTGTAAACGACCGACCGTTTTATCGTTCTTTGAAAACAACATGGTTGTCTAGATTGAAGCAACGCTTACCAGGGTGGGTGGGGAATGTTTACATTTTTGTTTTAGTTTGCAACTAAATCAAATGGTATGTTATGTTTTATCTGCTATTATTTCTGCACGTAAGAAAGGTATATGACTACTTGTAATGCATAGATACTTGATATTCTACGTACTTTCGCTAGAATTTTGGCCAAATTTAAATATTTTTTAAAACCCTATCTTTTTCAAATTTGGGTGTTTGAAAATTCTCTACTACCATTTAATTCAAATTAAATTGTGCATGTTTTTAAGGTTTTAACAACGATTAATGCATAAATAATAATGTTGCTTCACAATAATTTATAACAGTTTCATCATTAGCTTTTCAAAATTCAAATGCAATATTTATATATTAAGAACACCAACTTTTTTGCCCGCTTGAGAAAAGCACCAATATTGAGCAAATTTGGAGAATGTAGTGCCAAAAACCATGGGATTTTAGGGTCTGTTGAAATGATTGGTACTAAATTGCACAAACTCATTTAAATATTATTTGTAATACCTTTTTTGCTGAAATGTTTAGTATCAGGACTCATTTTTTTTGTTCACTTGCAAATAATAAACTTTTGGAATGAAGTTGAGAGGAACTCTCTTCCTTCTGGGATTTTTTAGGACAGCAAATGGGAATTTTGTATTTTTTTTTCGAAAACGCGTAACGTGTACCTTATAAAGAAGGAAAAATTGTAAACCCATGTTAGTGCAGTCTTCGAAATTAGCTTTGAGTTTGAAAAGTTACATGCCTGTCGGGCCGGTTACTTAAGAATTTTTACATGCCCAGATATTTTTTACATTCCCGAACTTTTTAAACCAAAATATAACAAATCACAACATTTTAGCACTTAAATGCTACACATAGTAAAGCCGAATATTTGTTTCAATAGAAGTGAATACAATGACATCTTATCAGTCACTAGCATAAAGGCGGTCGATCAGTACACCAGTTCTCTTGTAATGATCGTCATCTGTTGTCCTCGTACTGTTTCTTGGCTTCCTTTTTCTCTAAATCATTGTCATTTTTCNCGGTACCGAGCGAAAATTCCGGAATGCTGAGGAAGCTATAACTATAGGAAGCTATTTCAGAAATGTTACTAAGTTCGGACACGAAAAATGCACTCGACCGATCGGGCTACCGGCTTGGAATTTTCACTCGACCAACGCAAAAATCAATCGACTCGGTCGTCGGTCGAGTGGGTTACGTCCAAGACTGAAATATTTAACAAACGTACCGACAATCGATTCAATTAAAATCGACACAATTACACAAATTGGTAACAATTTGTAAAACGATAATGGTGTCTAATTAATTTCCTTTAAACAATCATAAATTCAAAGGCAATATTTAACAAACAAACCAACACACTAATTAAACATATCAACCAAGTACTCATCATTAAACACATTTATTCACTGATATACATGTATAACTATTGTATATATACATGTAAAGACATGTTCACTCCCAACAAACTAGTTAAAATTGAATGTGTTTGAACACTCCATTTAATAGTTTCCCTTTGTATCTTGTATTAAAGTATTGTATTATATGTTTACATTATGCATGCTATAACTGATCAACTTGAACCGGATTATATTGTTAAAACCTGTTTTTGTCATGTTGCCCTTATTGTATACCTTGTATACTTGGGTGTAAATAAAGAGTTGTTCTGTTCTGTATGGTTATAATCAAGAGAAAATGCCAACAAACGGACCGCCAATCTATAACCGCTGTAATCAATTTCGTTTTAACGAAAAAGGTGTAATAAAATCAGAGACCTATACAGGTGTTTGAATAAAATATAGGACCGAATAAGCCTGGTCACTGTAATCAATTAAGTTTTAACGAAAAAGGTGTAATATAATCAAAGACCTATACAGGTGTTTGAATAAAATATAGGGCCGAATAAGCCTGGTCGATTTGGGGCCGAATCAGCCTGAAATTTCGGACTGGGCCGAAAGAGCTTGGGGTCGAATCAGCCTGCTACCCAATATTTACAGTCAGTCAACCAGTTTAGAATCACCCGACAAAAAACATTAAAAAAAATTACCACAATAATTTCTTTCAGGATTTAGTTTCAATGTGAGAAGATGTAAAAATAAAGGTTAAAATTTATTTTGTATGATAACAGGTAAGGCCAGACTGCATATGCATTTTTTTGTGAAAAATAGCCAATTAAAGTTAACTCTTCGGGAAATTATTAAAAATCATTCAACTAACAGTATTTCAAAAGAGTGTCATGACATTTGTTTTCAATTAGCAAAAAGTTGATTTGAAAATAATAAATCCGTCTATATCCATATGCACATTTCAAAATATAACTCATTCTATCAGTTCCGGTTAACTTTTTGCCACATTTATCCCCCCTGCAAGCATAATACAAAGGCTTTCTTGCTAAAACTTTGTTAATTTATTCCTTTACCTAATGTATAGCTTAGACACTTATCATTTTGTTCTTATTGGGGCATTCTGGAAAATTAAATACAAATTAATCGGAACTGTTGATTATCCGGAACTGGTTGACAAACTGTATACATTAAGAACACCAACTTTTTTGCCCGCTTGAGAAAAGCACCAATATTGAGCAAATTTGGAAAATGTAGCGCCAAAAACCATGGGATTTTAGGGTTTTTGAAATGATTGGTACTAAATTGCACAAACTCATTTAAATATTATTTGTAATACCTTTTTTGCTGAAATGTTTAGTATCAGGGCTCATTTTATTTTGTTCACTTGCAAATAATAAACTTTTGGAATGAAGTTGAAGGAACTCCCTTCCTTTTGGGAATTTTTTCGGACAGCAAATGGGAATTTTGTAAATTTTCTTCGAAAACACTAAACGTGTTCCTTATAAAGAAGGAAAAATTGTAAACCCATGTTACTGTATGAAAATGCTCAGCTGGCTTGAACCATAACTTTGATTATAAATCATCCTCTGACTTGGAAAATTATATTTAACAGCTAAAAATGCCTTTATAAAGTAAATTTCAATAAAAGAATGTAATATGTAAACAAAATCCATACAAAAATATTCTGTATTTCAGGTACAATGACTGCCAGCAAGCGAAAATCTGAAGAAAAGGGGAAGGCTACCCCAGCAAAGAAATCGAAAACAGAAGCAAAAACGCCAGCCAAGAAAACCCCTGCAAAGTCAGCCCAGAAGAAAGCAACACCAAAATCTGCGAAACCAACCCCTAAAGTAAAGAAGCCAGAATCAAAGAAGACTCCAGCAAAAGCAGCGTCTAAAACCCCAGCAAAAGCAGCGTCTAAAACCCCAGCAAAAGCAGCTTCTAAAACACCTGCAAAAGCAAAAACACCAGAGAAAAAAACAGCAAGTAAGCCTGTTAAGAAGTCCATAGCTAAGCCAGTGCCAGCACCGAAAAAGCTTGCTGTCAAACCAAAAACTTTGTCAAATGTCACAAAAGCGAAACTTGATAAAGCTAAGGCTATCGCTGCAAAGGCAAAGCTGAAGACTACAAAGAGTTTACCCAAAAGTAACATAATAAAGAAAACTGTTAAGCCAGTTGCCAAGGAGAAGACTATGCCTGTTAAACAAGATGAAACAAAAGAGGAGGAAGTTGAAGAGGAAAAGAAGGAAGAAGCAGCAACAGAAACCCCATCACAAAAGGATGCAAAAGAACAAAAGGAAGAAGCACCTGTAAACAAAAGAAAAGCAGAAATTCAAGAGGATGAAACTCCAAGGAAAAAAAGAATGATCACGCCAAATAAGAAATTTGAAGACTATGAGCTTGAAGCACCGCTTCTGTCGAAAAGAGTAAAGACCCCCAACCCTAAGTATGCAGACTACGAAACTGAAACCCCTAGCGGCAAGAAAGTTTCTGAACTTAGAGCATTCATCAAGGATAAGAAAGACAAGCCTGCTGTGGAAGAGAAACCAGCCTCTGAGAAAAAAGGTGCACCGAAGAAAACAGCAGCAAAAGAAGACGAGTCTGAGAGCAATTCTGAAGACGATGAAAAGCCAAAAGTCTTTAAAGAAAGTGACATGAAACCAGCTGAAAAGTTAATGAAAAAGCTACAGAAGAAACTTGAGAAAGAGGCCCAAGCTATAAATGCTGCTACACCTCCCGAAAACAGAGAGAAGGCTAAAATCAAAATTACTAAAGTTGTTGATTACAACAAGCCTGTCGGAACAGACGATGCTCAGATAAAAAAGCTTGCCAAGAAAGTTGCAGCAACTCCAAAACCAAAGGCTGCACCTAAGCCAAAGCCTGAGGCCAGTGCTACAGCTGCTGAGACAGCAAAAACACCCAAAGCTCCAGCAAAACCTGCTGTTAAACCCACACAAAAAGCCGTGGTGGAGAAAATAGTAAAACCGAAGAAAATCAAGGAAATGAAGAAAGAAGAGCGTCCCATTCAAGCACAGTTTTTCTGCCAGAAAACGATCAAACTGAACAGCGACAACAAAGAGCAAAAATGTTGGATCACAGGCATTGACGTCTTCCCTAGCGGGGAGATTGTTATGGTTGACATGGCCAACAAAAAGATCAAACTGTTTGGCAAAGAGTTTGAATACTTGAGCCAGGCCCAGCTTGATACAATTCCGCAAGATATCTCTGTAAGCCCGGTCGATGCAAGCTGCGCATATTTCACAAAGCCATTCTCCAAAGAAGGCATTCAGAAGGTCGTTATGGCTGATGGAAAACTTGCATTGAAAGAATTCTTCGTAACAAACGGCACCAACAGAGGCATCACATGCATAAAGGCTGGTATCTTGACCTCTGTTCAGGACGGTCGCTACCACGATGTAGACATCAACCACTTCAAGATCTATCTGCTAGACTACACTGGTAACGTCCTTCAGGCTGTTTCCACAGATACCAACGGATCCCGTCTCTTCAAGCTGCCCCTGTATTTCACCGTGTCCAGTTCCTGCAAGCAACTCATCGTGTCCGACTGCATTAAACAGAACTCCTACATCGTGAATGTCGATATGTCAGGCAAAATCAAGTACAAGTACTCGGGCACGAACAACAACTTGATCACACCGCGAGGCCTTACTATTGATGAGGAGGACAATATTTACGTGACCGAATGGGAGAGAAGCTGCGTGTACATACTGAACGAGACGGGCAAGCGAACACAGACACTTCTGAGCCACAAGGAACTGCAGCAAGAGAAGCTAGACGGTCTGATCAAGCCATACCAGTTGTGCTACTTCAAGACGGGTGAAACCAAAAAGCTTATTGTTAGTCAGGAAGCATGCGACACGGTCAAAGTGTTTAAATTGATGAAAAGGGAAGAGGTCGAAGCTGAAGCGAAGGCAAAAGCAGAAGAGGCAGCAAAGAAACTGGTTGAAAATGGTGAAGCTGAAGATGCTAAAGTGGAAGCCAAAGGAGCAGCACCAGAGGAAGCCCAGGCAGTGACAAGTGCAGAAGTGCCAGTCATCTCTAGTCCACCTGTTGTCGCTAAGGTGATAGAGCCGGCAGTTGTCAAGACAACCCCAGCCGTTATCGTCAGGTCCCCCACCGTGACTGAAGCTCCAAAAGCCGTTCAACAGATCGTTGTCCACCCTAAGACAGTTTCCGAGAAGGGGAGCCAGTCACAGATTGTGCATGTGAAACAAACCGTTCAGCCAACTGTCGTCAAGTCACAGGCAATCCAACCGAAAGTGATCAAGATTCAGAAACCGAAAGCTGTAGACCCAAAACCTATGCAGATTGTTGTGCAGCCGACTAAGCCAATTTCTGTACCACAGATCAAGCCACAGGTAACTGCAGCAGTACAGACCAAGTATGTTATAATACCGAAGCAGTCAGTCACCACACAAGCAGGTCAGACCATAGTTGCAAACGTTGCAAACCCGTACAGAAAGTTGGCTTCAGTCTTGCGTAAACCTAATGAAGTCAAGCCAGCACCACAACAGGCACAGTTGGTGATTACTAGAACTGCAGCTGCGCCCATCATTCAGGCTTCCCAGAACAGCAAGCAGGAAGAAGTGTTCTCTCAAACTGCCGACGATTTTGAGGAGGACGTGGAAGCTGGAGAAAGTGAGATGAACGGGAAATTGCAAGAGCTTGTGAACGCGTTTCATCAGACTGAAAGCAATCACGTTGAAAACGTCGGAAATGTGATCGAGGAATCGCACGTCGAGCATGAGCCTCAGGGGGAAATGACCATAGTGATGGAAGATCACAGTGGAATTCCTGAACAACACATGGAACAGGAAGTCGAGCACGAGTCCCATCTCGATGAACATATGCAGGTGACCTACATTCAGGTGCAAGACATGCAAGACGAAGGCCAAGTGGAGCACCAACAAGATGACATCCAGGAGGAGGTTCCTATGGAGACTCACATGGAACAAGAGACTGTTGAGGAGATGCATGTGCCCGTGAGTTCAGAGGGGGAGATAATCACAACCACGCATGGTGACTACAGCGTGCACACCATGGTGCTGGACGCGAGCAACACGATGATGTTCGATCAGGTGGAGGGGGAGCAGCAGATCGTAGAGACGACTGTCGTGACAGACGGTGGGGAGCAGTACCAGGAAGTTGTTACGGACATGCCAGTCGAAATTGACACTATTACTACAGAGTTTGTGGTGTGAAACATTTGAAAACCCAAATTGAACTGTAAGCGAAACATTCAAAGAGTCCAGACTAAACTGTGAGTGAAACATTTAAAAACACAGACTGAACTGTGGGTGAAACACAGACTGAACTGGATTTTTAGCATCATTTTTATTGAATCATTACAACGGACATGCAAGTCAAAATTGACACTATTACTACAGAGTAAGTAGTGAAACATTTAAAATCCAAGACTTAACTGCATTTTTAGCATCATTTTTTATTGAATCATTTAACAATAATGTCTTACATTTGAAACACTGTTTTCTGTTTCAGAAATGATTTGATTTTAAAATCTGGGATTTTAATTTGTAATGTTTAAATAAGACAGTGTGCCTTTATTCATCGAAGAACAACCATTGTTGTGCAATTGCATGTTCTTTTTTTTAATTATGCTGTGCAAGTTAATGTACTTTTAAAATCCCATTTGTTTTATGACGCAAAGAAGAAATAGATATCTTGCATTATTCTGGTGAAAAGATTAAGATCTGATTAATATGTCAATAAAATCATAGCAACAAAAAAATCATGTTTGATAAAAATCATTGTCATCAGTTTAATTCTGTTTGTACATAATTTGTGTAATTGAAACATACATTTTTCATTCTTTTACGTTCTTTGTATAAAACATACTTCACTTAAGCTCATGCATTTTGTATATAATGGAATGTTTGGATAAAAATAACTTTGTTACAGTACTAGCAATTTGTACTTGCCTTCATTTTTTGTGTATTATTATGAAAGATTTTTAAACAGATTGTCATTATGTATGGACTTCTGCGTGAATTAAGTCATTTAATGCTTACATGTAAGTTGTATTCAAGTGTGTTGCTTTAATAAACCAACTAGTTATAGAAATGATCTACTTGTGGTACCTAAAACCATTTTTGTTTCGATCATCTGTTCATATTTGTAATGAATAGGGGATAAATATTTATCAATTGTGCTTATATTATTATATTTTTGTATTTATTAAATTAAGAAATAAATAAAAAGCAACACTTTTAGTTCTGATAAACAGTGAAACATCATTGAAACAAGATACAGGACATTATTAAGCCATGGACTAAACATCCTACTAGTTTGATATCATTGTTTTATTCTACAACCATTCTACTTTTTATTGTGCATGTTTCATTTTTTCTATAATTTGCATGGTATCATTTGCTGTGTCAGTTCAAAATTAAAGATCAATTTGACATAATTGTATAACAAGTTCTCATTTATATTGCGTTGACATGTTGGAATGAACATTTGAATAAATCTGCTTACATGTTGGTACAAGACTTTCTATAGATCCTTTACACATTAATAGGGATTATTATGCCCCCCTTCGAAGAAGAGGGGGTATATTGCTTTGCACATGTCTGTCGGTCGGTCCGTCCACCAGGTGGTTTCCGGATGATAACTCAAGAACGCTTAGGACGAGGATCATGAAACTTCATAGGAACATTGATCATGACTCGCAGATGACCCCTATTTATTTTGAGGTCACTAGGTCAAGGTCTCAGTTACTGGAAATAGGAAAATGGTTTCCGGATGATAACTCAAGAACGCTTACGCCTGGGATCATAAAATTTCATAGGTACATTGGTCATGACCGGCAGATGACCCCTATTGATTTTCAGGTCACTAGGTCAAAGGTCAAGGTCACAGTGACCTGNAATAACAGAGTTACAAGATTTTAATAAACAAGAGTTCCGTTGCCGGGGCCAGATCCCCCCAACAGGGCCTTGACACATGATTTTTTGCAACAAAACTTACCTTAAGACTTTATCTTATGTATTATGTACAGTATATTAACAGTATACATACACTAAATCCTTTGATGACATATCCAGCGGAAACCAATGGAACACTTAATGTCACAGTGACCTTGATCTTTGAACTAGTGACCCCAATTTCAATAGGGGTCATTTATGTCCAAGGCATCGAATCAAGTATCAAGCCAGTCGGTAAATCGGTTGACGAATTATTGATCAAAAACAATTTCACACTTACTTTGACCTGGGCCCGTATTCACCAAACAATTCTTACACTTAAGTCTAAGAATAAAGAATATTCTTAAAATTGGAATATGCAAGAATTGCTTTCATTTTGAGTCAAACTTGGCATTTACTTCCCATATCTACATCGTTCTTCAAGAAGAACATTATGTTAAGTACATTATCAGCAATGGTAGCCTTAATATATTTAAACACTAGAGGTATTTTCCCCCGACAAAGGCGGAGGGATATTGTTTTGGCGTGGGCCTTCCGTCCGGCACTTTTGTGTCCGGAGCCATATCTTAGAAGTGCTTTGGCGGATTTCATTGAAACTTGATAAGAGTACAAACATGTATATGGATAAGAGGAGGATGCACGCCAAATGGCATTGTACACTATCTGTTAATAACAGAGTTCTGGCCCTTTGTATATATTTTGTGTCAATAAAGCATGTGGGGGTATATGTCACGTCTGTGACAAAGCTCTAGTTTGGCGGGGGATATCAATTAAACAAATTTGCTTGTTTTTCTTGTTAAGTCTATTCTTAAGTCTAAGAATTGGTTGGTGAATACGTGCCCTAGTTAACCCAATTTCAACAGGGGCCATTTACTGTCCAAGGCCATTGCATATGGAAAGTATCCAGCCAATAGGTCAATTGTTCACAAGTTATTGATCAGAAACAAACTGGACTACCGACTGACCAACATTCAGCAAAACAATATACCGGTACCCCCTCTTCTTCAAAGGGGGGCATAAAAAGTACCCTGGAGTATGGTCGGATGCCTTTAAGCGTATTTTCAGTATCTGAGGTAGATTGTAGTATACTTGAGGGTTCCCGGGGTACTTGTTAGTACATGTAGTACCTGAGCTGACAACGACCAATTGAACAATTTCAGGACGTTTTTGGCTGATTTTAAAGCCGTTAATTGGTCATTCCCATGCAGTATCAAAAAGTGTCCTTTTTTCCCAAATCCAGTCCTGAATTCCCAGTTAATGGTTTGACTTTCATATGTGCGGAAATAAAGAGTTTTGAAGATGAAATATACATTAACTGGTATGATCATGATAACATTTTTATGTTTTATGTAAGTTTTATCAATAATAATTCAAATAATATACATCTAACAATAATGTACTTTCCTAATATAAAGTAAATGGACTAAAATTCCCAATATGTCGGTGTATGTCTTTTTCACAAAATGTTGAGAAAAAGCCCTGTTATTACTGGCTGTGTGCGAAATGCATTGACTATTTTGATACTTAAATTTTTTGCTTAAATTAAAATATGTAACCTGAATTATCTGTGTTCAAGCTTGATGCATAATTTTGACATAAGGGACTATTTATCACTTCAGTGTCAAGATCATATTATCATTTCGTGAGTGGAGCCACTTGTAAAAATCACTTTTTAATATGACCACAAATGAAAAAATAGGATCCTACACTGAAATAAACAATGTTCTTTTATGCCTTTGGACAATGAATTACCAAATAATTTGCAAAATGTTCTACATCGTCCTTAGGTTTTGTGTACTAAAAGGTAATTAATATGATACCATTTAATTACAAAAATTGCCACTTAAATATGTCTTTATAAATTTTATTATTGTGTTTCCTGCTTTTTAAACCGGTTATCATATTCACCGACTTTAAGAGAAATATACATTATAAATGAAGTTCAGTATAATCAATTCACTAAATCTCGAGTGAAATCGCTCGCGCGAAATGATCATGATGTCATTCACTGGTATTCTCTACTCATTTACCGCAAAGCATTTAAGAAAATCTTAATAATTGATATCTTGTTCAATATTCTTGAAACTTATCTTAGACTTAAGAATATAGAATGGACTTACGAAGACAGGAAATAATACTAATAATATGGATAATAAAGTTGCTAATTTTATAACCAATATCTTCATATATAAATGAGATGTAATGAATAGTAACTTATAATTAAGACTTTACTCAAAAAAACTGTTTGAATGTTTGCGAATACATCCATGCCCAACATACTAATACGAAATTGAAGTATTACAAATCTTTGTTAACATGACCTTGGGAATCCTGTAATTTATTTTGCAACACTGAAATTGATGCCTACTTTCCATATCAACTCTGCGGGTTTTCTTTTTTTTTCTTCAAAATATTTAGTATTACATTAGTATTAAGTATTTAAGAACAAAAATTGTGTTAAAAGTTTGGTTAATAAAAGGGCAATGTACTATTTTGTATGTTAAGAGCACTGACCATTTAGTGCAGTTGTTAGAGCGCTGGACTAGAAATCTGGGCCTCAGAAGATGATATCATGCATGGCATAAAAATAGGAGAAGATCGAGGATCAAAATAGGTGTTGTGTGCTGCTAAACAGGCTGAAAGCTGAATAAGTCTGGTGACATTTTCAATTTATTTGCTAAACCCAAAGTATTCCTTTGTCTAACGCTTGTAATTAGGGTTTTAAATCATATTCTACATTTGCCTTGAAAATGAGTAAAATTATATTAATATTACAACGGTTTTCACACTGTGTGTTGACCAGTCCAGGGGGAAGCAAAAAGGAGCTGGGTGCAGCATCCTGCTATTGTATTCCTGATCTTTTCCTGTAAGATTTGCTCTTGGTACTAGTAAACAATTTAGATACGCTTAGCTTGCCCAGGAGAAGTCCGAGTTGGTACACTGACCACCATTTATAGGACTATAACACTTTGATATCTGTCGCAAAATCAGAGCAAGCAAACTTAATGGTTTATAAGCGTAAGACTTGGGCATGAAACAGTTAAGAGTCATAGAAATTAAACCTTAAGAAATTGTGTAAGAAATTTATTAGAGTTGAAAGAATTTATACTCTTAGTGGTAAATTCGTAAATATGGTAATTCCGTTATAAAGTTACAAAACAGCTTAAAAGGAAAATAAATCAACATGGACATGTGCTGATTTTAAAAAACAATGTACACAAGCATTCAAGCAAAAAAAGGCTAAAAAATCTGATCAACATTTCATAATAATTAATTTTGATTATCTCCCTTTTGTTAACGTATTAATTTTTAAAATCTCCACTGCGTTTACATATTGTGATGGAATAATGCTGTATATGAATAATTAAAAATTATGGACATTGTTTTAAGAAATTAACCGGGTTGGGGTAAGTTCGGATAACATGGTTTACAAGTTTTAGATTATACTTAATACATGTATAACTTTTAAATGTTTGGTACATTATTTTAGACTCTATGAATCAATAAAAAGAGGTGCATGGCATTTTTTTTTTCAAATTCTGTTTCCTTAATTTGTCAGATTTATACAGAAGGAGAGTTAAATGGATACAATCCATTGAGAAATGACAAAAAATAAAAACATAAAACAAAGTATTTGATAAGAATACATTTATTGAATACCAAAACATGCCAGGATACCTAGCCATGATTTTACCAGATTCACTTTTTTTTTGGCCAGGATCCTTCAATATTTTACATGTTTTAATAATGCTTCAATATGCTATAACAATACAAAAACAAGAGCACCGCATAGCGGATGCCAACGCTCGGCTGTGGGTGCTTTTGACCTTTGACCTTGAAGGTCATCATTGACCTTGACCTTTTCACCACTCAAAATGTGAAGGTCGATGAGATACACATGAAAAAAAATAAAAAATTGACCTTTGACCTTGAAGGTTGACCTTGACCTTTGACCACTCAAAATGTGCAGCTCCATGAGATACACATGCATGCCAAATATCAAGTTTCTATCTTCAATATTGCAAAAGTTATGGCCAATGTTAAAGTTTTCGGACGACGACGACGCTGCGGAAGGCGAGAGGGCTATGACAATACCTCGGTTTTTCTTCGAAAACAGCCGAGCTAATAATGAAAATAGATGCTGTTTGTTGGTAACATTTTGTTTTGTTCAAATCACCAATATAAGAAAAGTTGCACAGAACAAATTAATTTTTTCAATGATGCTTGTCTTAACAACTAAATAGACATGACCAGTCACTACTCCAACAATATTTGTATTCCTATGGACATAACCTTTTTAAATATTAAAGAGGCCATCTCCCATTAATTCTAAACAACAACTAACTCTGTCATGATCATTTATTGAGGACGTATGGATGTACAACAAGTTGTAACAACATACGATCTGCCTAGGTAAACCGGCATAATATACATGGACATGTTTCTTACATTTAAAGCAATGTTTCGAGCGACATCTTTAAAGAGACAACTTGTTTTTTTTTCTCACTATCTTCATCAAGCTTTGAGCAAGGAACTATTATGGGGCGTAAAGAAACATTGAATATACCATAAGACAACAGTGACACACTTTTATCTACAGTGAACTGACAAACAATTTGGAGAAAAACACATTTCATTTACAGAAAACTATTGACAGAAAAACCAGTTTACAAAATTAAAATATAGCATATATTATTTTATAATACACTACTGTTGCTACTTGATTTATAAGTTTGTGTTTGGTAATTTAACAGGCCTCACTGCTGACAGCGTTGACAATTTACCACAGCATTTGATTGAACATCATAATACTACCCAGTTATTAGACCACCACAACAATAATGCCAATTTGACTCAGGCATCAAAACGGGATTTTACAAACGGCTACAACTGTATTGCATGATATGGAATACAGGGGAGACCAGTTCAATCCTTCAACACTCAGATGCGCACTTTGACCAGTTTGTAGTCCCCTAGAAAATATAATTAAATTTAACTAAGATACTAGAGAGCAGCAAACCACATTAAACCTGAACAGACTGCGAGTTACTTGCAGGCTGTTCTGGTTTTATGCGGTTTGAATATAGCCATTTACACTCTACTTCTGAACGGGATAGGGTTTAGAATTTACCTTTAAGAATGCTGTTGACGATGAGCTCCATGTACTTGGCGAGCATGTCTGCATTGTCAATGGCTGCCAGGGAGAGGTAACTGGAGACGTTGTGACTGAGCTCCTTATGGTCTATGCTTAGGAACTTTACCACCACAGGTATCGCGAGGGACATCACCTTCTCTTTGCTGTAATGCTGAAATATTAAAGGGACTTTTCTAATGATTGACAGTAGTCATTTGATGGTATTTGAGTTATTCAGTGATTTTCTATTGTTGTTTTATTTCAAATAAATAAATTGATAAATATGTTGGACTTAAATTTAGATTTTATTTATAAGCAAGGCAAGAGAACCTCAAACAAAAGCCTTGTTTAATAAATAAAACTGTATTCAACACAAGCCTTGAATTCTCTATGTATTCAACAATTCAAACAGAAACTACAGCTTTGTCACAAACATGACTAATTATCCCCCACTGCTTGGTTTCCAACTTTTTGTCAGAAAATAATAAAAGAATACTGAACATCAGGGAACTAATCAAAACTCATTAAGTCGACCGATAGATACATTTTGGCTTATGAGTAATATTCACTTGAAATCAATAAAATTATAAAGTGTTACTAACATGAAACTATCACATAAGGAGTGTTTCTATTGTTTTTATTTGTGACAACATGTGGATCGCATGTATAAATTTTCAAAAGGCATAATAAAATACAATGAAACGGATGGTTGAGTTGTTAAGGCAATATCCTTTTATCCAAAAATACACTTTAAGCCCTTGTGGGGAAAACTTTTTCCCTTCCTAAATTCAAGACAGAATTCAAATATATTTTATCTCCCTGTGATGGAATAACAATTACCATGAAAAGACAACTCATGATGTCGGAGGCAATTTTGGTGTGCGGGGGGTCAGCGTCCTTGGGTCCTGAGGGTCGCAGGTTGTGGGTGTAGCACACCTCGAGGAGCTGTACAAGCCCTGCTGCATTCTCCTCGATACTATGTGTCTCCCTAGAAACGAAAAAACAACAACATATATTAACTACAAAGCAACATAACTGTGGAGGTAAGCTTTAATACAAACTGTATTCCTGAGGACAGGCTACACACAAACAGTATTGCAGAGATAAGGCTAAACACCAATCTCATTCGAGATGTTAAGCTACAAACACGTCTTATTGTGGAGATAAGGCAACACACAAACCTTATTGTTGATAAAACGCTACACATCAATAATATTGTGAATGTAAGGCTACACACAAACCTTATTGACCAAATAAGGCTACACACCAACCTCATTGCGGAGGTAAGGCTACACAATGACCATGTTGAGGAGGTAAGGTTAAAACCAAGATTACCGTAATTACTAAATAAGTTTAAATATTTTTTGTGTGTCTGAACATTTTGAAACAAAAAATATTTTTTTAAAACAGGTGTCCGAAAATTTAGATAAAAACAATATGTGTCTACGAAATTTTTTGTAGAGGTTAGGCTACACACCAAACTAAATTGCAGAGGTTAGGCTAGTATCCAACCATAGTGGGGTTAAAAAAGAGTTCGTACAATCTTTAGTGCAGAACTAAGGCTTTAAAACAAACATTTTTGGAAGGTCTGACCACCAAACAAGTTTGGTGTAAAGCTTTGATTCCACAACTGATTTTCGAGGGCCTATTTAAGGACAAAGGTATTTTTGTATATGTTTACAGCTCTTTAAATCAAACCAATTTTGCGGCTAATATAATTTGTAGCAAAGTATTTGATTGATGTTCTATAAGAAAGAAGAATATAAACATGTTCTGACTACACACCCATTGTATTGAAGAGTGTAGGCTGCACACAAAAACATACTGCAGAAGTTAGGCTAAACCCACAAACCTTATTGCGGAGGTGACCCTAGTGATGCATATCTCCACCACTGACTGATCGTTGTCACTTGTGGCGTACTCGGGACTCTTGGCAATCTCACAGATCCGTTCAAGCACCTGCGTGAGGTCATTCTTGATGTCGCTGTCGTCAAGGGAGAATAACTCCCCGGCCTTGGACAGATCTTTCTTGGTAAGGACTTGTGAAAACAGCTCATGCATTACTGTAATTGAGAAAGTTCATATGGTGCTTGATAACACCTCTCTTGAATGGGACCCAATTTTAAAGAAAAATAATGTTATTTTTTTGGATTTTATAAGCAAACAAGAGATTTGTCAGAAACACAATGCCCCCTATTGCGCCGCTTTGATTTATTTTTTTATTTTTATTTATTTTTAACCTTTGACCTTGAAGGATGACATTGACCTTGACCTCTCACCACTCAAAATGTGCAGCTCCATGAGATACACATGCATGCCAAATATCAAGTTGCTATGATCAATATTGAAAAAGTTATGACAAAACTTTAATATTTATTAAAGTTTTGGACAGACAGACAGACAGACAGACAGACAGACAGACAGACAGACAGACAGACAGA
>VMBQ01002858.1:0-52255 GCA_007657795.1 Dreissena rostriformis | reverse complement strand
TCTTTGTGTCGTATGAACGAATCTGCACTAAAACTAAATTTAGATTCACATCGTACATGCATGATATACATGCTGGCTTATTTGACTTCCAGTCATTTAAAGCGGGACTGTACGATTTTGTCAAATATTTATGATTTTTTTTTAAATGTGTTGAAAATTAGTATACATATATTTCAATATAAATTAAAATAAAAGTTAAGAAGAACATGTGTCGAAAAATGCGAAATAAGCCAGATATTTAAATCTGAAATTGAAAATGGCTTCCAGCCGAATTCGCCAGCATATATATAATGCATGTACAATGTGAATCTAAATTTAGTTTTAGTGCAGATTCGTTCATACGACACAAAGACACAATTTTGTTTCCTTACAAATACGAGTAAAAGTGTCGGCATCGGCTTTAACCAGCGCTAGCTTGTCTTTGCTGCATTTTATGAAATTCGTCTTCAATGTATAATTTTTATTGCCTATTTTGTTTCATCGTAACATAATTTTATCAATATATTAAAATTTAACACATATAAAAATCGTACAGTCCCGCTTTAAGAACTCAATTTTATCAAATGATAACAATCAATTTGTTTATTTTTGTATGGGTCCTAGTTAATTGGTTAATATATTGCTATATCTAGGATTGTCATTATTTAATGAATCCAGCAACCTTTATGCAAATCTAAAGGATTAGTGTAGCTAAGGATCCATCATGTGATACTTTAAACGTATTTAAACTGATCACAATTTTAATTACAATTCTTGAAACAACTACAGCTTGGTTTTAACACACATATACATGCTTCATTTCATTGTCAGACAGTCAATTGTAGCAGAACCAGCCAGTATACATGTATCATTGTAGGATAAATAGGATAAATATAAGGTGTGAAACAAGTTATTGTGTCGTGCTACTGTTACTTTATAAATTTAATTAATTGTAAATCTATATATTGTAAGCCTTAATACTGACAAGTCTCTTTAAACTATGTTAATAAAATAAAAATTTCTTTTCATAAATCGTTAACGAAATATAGACGGGTCATAGTCTTTAGACTTTATTTCATTTCTTTCCATTATTCGTTAGAAATGACAACTGTCAACTACATGTGAGATCTCACTAAAATATGATCGACAGCCCAGATCGGGTTTAAATAATATTTTATTTAAAATGTAATATACACATCACGCATATTTTTTTGGACAAAAAATAACATCTGAAATTAATTCCTTACCAAACTCATTTTAGTATACACATCAAAGAAAGTTTAACAATTTGACAAGGTAAATAACAATAATTGACCAAAATATTCAACAATTGTGACAATAGCAAATCACAGGTAATTAGTCTGGCTACCGGATCATTTCATATTTTATGTTTCCATTCATGTTATACTGCAACAATAACATGATATTTGAACGTTGTTCATGCATATATCAAAATACTTCTACAATAAATATAATTTTGTCCATGTTTTGGATTCAATTTTAAAAGATAAGTAGCCCATTACAGCCTACCGCTAATACGACAGCACTTAACTCGTGAAGCACGTGCACGAATGAAACGAGAATAACTGAATCATTCAAACGATTATTTCATCCTTATAGAATTCATGGCCTTCGGGTTTATATGTCAAAGCTTAAATGGATTAATTTTTAAAATCACTGTATAGAGATTTGCATACATGTATTAAAATAGACACGATTCAAGAAGCAATCTGAACGAGCAAAAAAATTAAATGTCCGATTTCATCACATTGTGCCATTCATTTGCGAAGTAACGACCCGTTGAATAAACTTTAACTAATTTATCTACACCTTGGAACAAAATAAACACTTTTTATCAAGAAGGGATTTAGCCAGACTAAAAAGGGCCGGGGATGCTGAAAAGGGGCAGGGTGACCGTTTTCGTGAAAATTCGACGGACGGTAAACTTTATGCATTTTAAGTGACTTAATTATACTGTTACCACTAAAGTACTTATATTTGCTATTCATTCAGCATTTTTCCATTGAAGTATGTTCTTTATTTAATATATTGTGCTGTTAATGTCAATAAGTACTGTATGTTTATCTATCAAAATGTATAAAACACATTTTCTGCATTTGGTGCTTAAATTCTGTATTTGCCAGAACATTGACAAATAAAAAAGGACATAAAGGAGTAAACATATTCTTAATGTGTGGGGCATGACAATAGAGGGCGGCTACATATTTAACAGTGTGGGGCATAAACATGTAAGGGATAAGGGGCATATGATTTAGCTTAATCCATCGTCAAGTAATGCCATATGGTGTTGATGTTTGTGACATCATTTTATGCTTTCCAATGATCTAGTGCACCAATAAATGTTTATTGGTCATTCTTTGATTCTAATATAAAGGTAAAAGGTTATTCATTTCTTAATTTCGCATAGGCCGATATTGAAACATCTCTGAGAAGGCGAAGGGTTCAAACTGTCTAGGCTTATGTCGCATTGAATTATCTGTATTCACTATACATGTACATCCTTATCTGTATTCACTATACATCCGAACCAGAGACGTAGTCTCTGATCCGAACCATTCACATATCCCGAGCCCTTTCATAGTGTAAATGACTTTTTAAAAGAAATGTAACTGTAGATAGTCATTTTCGATTAATTCAATTAAAGTTTACACACACAATCGCTAGAAACATGCAAAGATACATTTAGCTCTAGATTTCAGAACCGCTTTACACTTAACAATGTAACGGTATAAAGGATGTCCGCGGCCAGTCTATCTAATCGGATCCCTCGGATTTATTCGAGAGAAATGGCTGGATTCAGTGGTGCCCTACAACTAACAGATTTAAACGATTTTATAACTCCATCACAGGTAAATGAACTTTAAAATCCTGTTAAATGTTTATAATTATTTAAATGTTAATGATTATAGCCAACCTATTTCTGTACGATCAATCGCTTGTCAATAAACGCATTTAAATAGGCTACAAACAACCAATTGTAACATAGGATTAGGTTAATATGTTTTTTGCAGAGGCATTCAATGCTATTAATTAATAATAAAAAAAAACTGAAAAAGAAGATGAACTTGTACACTATATCAATCTTAAGAGAAACTGCGATGTTTGTCTATCAAGGGATTTCACGCGATATCTATACACACGACTCAAAAGTACCCACGACTCTACAAGAACCTTCCATATTGTTCCAGTGGTTTGTCCATAGTCAAATAAATTAGACATTTAACGCAAATTTATATGGCTTAATTCGCTGGAATATGATACACGATTATTATATTGCAATAAAAGACGAAGCATTATATACTTGCTGAGGGCCAAACTTGTTATCCTAAATTTTTGCAGTGACTACTGTAATTTTATTGTTTACTATTTTAGGGTACTGTATTGTTGCCATTTATACACATGAATCAGACATGACATGGTAAACATAGAACACTTAGTCTTTAGGAGAATATATGTGTTAATTTTAAGTACTATGTTATTTGTTCTTATTTTTCAGGAATGTATAAAACCAGTGAAAATCGATCGCACGGCAGGAAAAGTTGGGAAAATAAGAATTGAAGATGATGGGTCATACTACAATGTTTCTGATGTAATTGGCCATTTCTTCTCTGGAATGTGTATGATGTGAAGTTGGAATTTGGAATAAGACTTTATATTATAAAATTTGTTGATTGAATTATTTGATATGGTGTAGAATGTAAAAAGACACAAATGGATGAGTTTCCAAGGATTAACCTATGACTTACTGAGAATGTTCCTGTATGTAAAGATGACATACAATACCAAAAATACATACTGCTTGATAACCTTCAAAGTTTAAATTGCAAAGCACATCTTCCTTCATTCAACTCTCTTCATAGTAAAATGTCTATTACACTTGATGTATAGATCCACCATAAAATATTTATAACTCTACAACTCAAGAAAATGCATTTATATAATTGGTCTTATTTTTGTTCATTTAAAATAATATTAACTGATAACTATTTTCCATGTTAGGATTATACAGAATTTAAATATTCTCTGCCCTTTCACAGACGGGTACAGAAACCAAGCTCCAGAAAGCCCAGATTACTCTGAACGACTGCCTGGCATGTAGCGGGTGCATCACGTCAGCAGAGAGCGTGCTCATTACCCAACAGAGCCAGGATGAGTTGTACAGAGTACTACAGGAGAATAAGGCTCATATGGCGGTATTGGGCTCTTAATATAGAATTGTCACTGTTGAGTGAGCCCCGTTCTGGGAAAACTGGTCTTAATGCATGTGGGTTATGTGTCATCCCATATTAGCCTGTACAGTCTGCACAGGCTAATCAAGGGCGACACTTTCCGTCTAAACTGGATTTTCGTTTAAAATTGACCACCTTTAGCGAAAAATTTCATAAAAGTGGAAATTGTCATCCCTGATTATCCTGTACGGTGAGCACACTTATCGCATATGCATCAAACCCAGTTTTCCCAGAACAAGTCTCATATATAAGTCTCACTGTTAATTAATCTAGGGAACGTACAGCCTTTACCAGTTTGTATCCTTAGAGTTGCAATCACTCTCATGTTAATCTGCCATTTGGTTTGGTCGGTAGGGTTAACCCCCCCAAAAAAAATCTTTTAAGGATCACCTAACTTAACTGTTTCACAATTATTATGTATAATAGTACGCAGTCCAGACGACTAGCACTATCATTCTCTGTATAAAAATAACCTTGTAAAAGCTAGTTCATTGAAATCGGAATCCCACTTGACAAAGAATAACTAGAAAAACCTTTGTATAACTTAAAATTAAAAAAGCTACGTACATGAATAACAATTTTTAGTTTTAAAGTATAACATGCTGTGTTGTGGTTTTCATTACAGAACAATGAGCCGTCTAAGCTTGTAGTGGTCTCGGTGTCTCCCCAAGCACTTGCCTCCCTAGCTGCCAAGTACAGCCTGTCTATGGCAGACGCAAATAGAAAACTGGTGGGATTCTTCAAGAAACTAGGTATGAGCCGAGTTCTGGAAAAATTGGGCTTAATGCATGTGCGTAAAGGACGACTCTTTCTGATTTTATGGTAAAGTATGCTTTCATTATCTGGCCTGCATTCCAGAATGTTATACCTGTGCATTCACTGCTAACTTAATGCATGTGCGTAAAGTGTTGTCCCAGATTAACTATTAAGAACCTTTCCGCTTTTATGGTATATTTTGTTTAAAGAAAGTCTCTCCTTTTAGCAAAATTCCAGTTAAGGAGGAAAGTGTCATCCTGGAACAACACTTTATGCACATGCATTAACCCTTTGAGTGCTGGAACCGGATTTTGAAGGCCTTTGCAAACAGTTTGGATCCAGATGAGACGCCACAGAACGTGGCGTCTCATCAGGATCCAAACTGTTTGCTATTCTGATAGTATCTTTTGAAAAAAAATCGAAGAAAATGCTTATTTTAGAAATTTAGAAGACAACATTTTAGCAGACAACAAATTTCCCAGCATGCAAAGGGTTAAAATAGTTTTCCCAGAACGAGGCTCATATAATCTTTGTTGCACTTTTGATGTTTGTATTTTTGAAAACATAGATTACTTTACTACCCCTGGCATCAGCATCTGTGCTTGATAAAATATTTTTTAAATCTAGTTTCTATGGAATGATTTACCATAAATAATGGTATATTGAAGCATAGATTTTCATTTGCTACTGTTTTCTAGTGTATTATTTTACCTTATTACCATGTTATGACAAGTTATATTTGATTTTGTTGTGTATATTTCGGAGGGGATATTTTCAAAAATAATATGTTTTTGATTGCTCTATGTGTGTGAAACATTGAATTTACCTTAAACATTTTCAAAAACGTTTATCATACCATAAAATTATACTTTATGTTTCTATAGTACTTTGTGAGAACTGATAACTAGTAAAATATGTTTTCAATTTGTATGTCCACCAGTCTATGCTGGGGGACATATTGTTTTTGCCCTGTCTGTTTGTTTGTTGGTTTGTTTGCTCAAACTTTAACATTGGCCATAACTTTTGCAATATAGAAGATAGCAACTTGATATTTGGCATGCATGTGTATCTCATGGAGCTGCACATTTTGAGTGGTGAAAGGTCAAGGTCATCCTTCAAGGTCAAAGGTCAAGTATATGGGTGAAAATCATTCAAAAGGGGACATAGTGTTTCACAAACACATCTTTTTTCATTTTCAAATTAAATCAATGGAAGTTCTTTACAAATTCATGACAGTGCATTGCATAAGAACCATAACACCAGTTCATATCTTGACTATAATATGAGGTATCATGATAAAAGTTCATTGGTCGGAAGCTGTCATTGTTGGGGAAACCAGTTCTTTTAATTGAAGTGCCAATGTTCTTTGACAAAGGGGCTATATCAGTTCTAGTTTTTGTTTGTTTTCATTTATAATGTTTTGTTTTGAATATTCATGTGAATAAGGATCATAAGACATTCAATTTGCTTTCTTGCAGGTGTACACCATGTGTTCGACACAACATTTTCACGCAACTTTAGTCTGCTAGAGAGTTGCAGAGAGTTTGTGAGACGTTACAAAGAGTCAGAAGTCAACAAGAAAGTGTTCCCTATGTTGGCCTCGGCTTGCCCTGGTAAGTGCAATATTTTTATGTCCACCAGTATATACTGGGGGACATATTGTTTTTGCCCTGTCTGTCTGTTGGTCTGTTGGTTGGTTGGTTGGTTGGTTTGCGCCAACTTTAACATTGGCCATAACTTTTGCAATATTCAACATAGCAACTTGATACTTGGCATGCATGTGTATCTAATGGAGCTGCACATTTTGAGTGCTGAAAGGTCAAGGTCAAGGTCATCCTTCAAGGTCAAAGGTCAATTATATGGGTCAAAATCGCTCATTTTGGCCATAACTTCTGCAATATTCAACATAGCAACTTGGTATTTGGCATGCATGTGTATCTCATGGACCTGCACATTTTGAGTGGTGTAAGGTCAATGTCAAGGCCATCCTTCAAGGTCAAAGGTCAAATATACGAGTCAAAATCGCAATAGGGGACATAGTGTTTCACAAACACATCTTGTTTGCTTATGTATTGTATAAGCCTAGCTTTGGTAAAATGGGGTTTAATGCATGTGCGTAAAGTTTTGTCCCAGAATAGCCTGTCCGCACAGGCCAATCAGGGACAACACTTTCAGCTGTTATGGAATTTTTCGTTTAAAGGAATTCTTTTCTAAACTAAAATCCAGTCTAGGCGGAAAGTGACATATCTGATAAGCTTGTGCGGACTGCACAGGCTTATCTGGGACGCCACTTTACACACATGCATTAAGCCCCGTTTTCTCAGACGGCAGCTCATATGTATACATGTATGTTTACTACATGGCCTTTATCCGTATATTGTTATATTGGAACCTTCAAAAAATTTCTTCTAAGTGCTTGATAATCAGATTTTAAAAGTCCCTTTGGTGACTGTGTATCAAAATCTTAAAATGTATTATGATTCGTTAAACAACATGGCTACCACGGGGCTGTTCCAATTTGATTATACCAATCAACAGGAATAAACTTATCCTATCTCTAAGATTGTCTTGTGACATGTTACTGAATATCCTTGTGACAATTCTGCATTCTGGTTTAACTTTGGCATTTCTTGTTGAAGTCAGGTTAGAAGGCTTTAAAAAAAATATTGATGTTTATAATACATATTTCCAGCAATAATAATGTCCAGAGATTGCTCACTATCATGTTACCTTACCATCTATTGCAGGTTGGATCTGCTATGCAGAGAAGACACATGGGTCCTATATTCTTCCATACATCAGCACAGTGAAGTCTCCCCAACAGATCATGGGATCTCTAGTCAAGGCTGGTGTTTTAGTGTTATACAGCCTGTTTAGTTGTAAAAGATTCAAGTCTTGTATTTTAGTGCTGTGCAGCCTATTGTGTTGTGGAAAATTCAAGGCTTGTATTTTAGTGGTAGGCAGCCTATGGAGTTGTGCAAAATTCAAGGTTACGCATGTGCAAATGAATTCCTTCTTGGTTCTGTATGAAATATGCAATGTTTGATGTCAATTTTGACCACGACCAAGATACAATCCAATGTATCACTATATATGGTCAATGTTGGATAAGAATTATTATCAGATTCTCTCTGCTGCGTGATCAGTGAACACAGAAAGGATTTCTGTGCACTTTTACTTTTAAGTCTGATGACTTGTGCAAATTAATAGAGAATATATGGTTGGTAAATGTTGATAACATGTGAAAGCAGGCGAGTCTGATATGGCGTAGGAAAAGGCGAGCCTTTTCACACGCCATATCCGCATAAGCTTATCAGGGACAACACTTTAACGCTTTTATGGAATTTTTTGTTTAAAAGAGGTCTCTTCTTAACAAAAATAGAGCCGAGGTGGAAAGGTGTCGTCCCTAATAAGCAGACTGCACAGGCATATCTGGGACAACACTTTACGCACATGCATTAAGCCCTGATTTCCCAGATATGTGTTTCAGGATTACTTTGCCCACTGTATGGGTGTCACACCAGACAATATCTACCATGTCACCGTGATGTCATGCTTTGACAGGGCTAAATGCATGTGCGTAAGTGTCGTCAAAGATTAGTCCGCACAGGCTAATCAGGGACGACGCTTTTTGCTCTTATTGAATTTATCGTTTTAAGGAGTTTTATTATAAACGAAAATCCAATTTAGTTGGAAAGTGTTGTCCCTGATAAGCCTATGTGGACTGCACAGGCTAATCTGGGACGACATTTTAGACACATGCATTAAGCCCTGATTTCCCAGATATGTGTTTCAGGATTACTTTGCCAGCTGTGTGGGTGTCACACCAGACAATATCTACCACGTCACTGTGATGCCATGCTTTGATAAGAAGCTGGAGGCCTCTAGGTCAGACGTCTTTTTTATGTCCCCCAGTCTATCCCCCAGTCTATCCCCCAGTCTATACTGGGGGACATATGGTTGTTGCCCTGTCTGTTGGTTTGTTTGTTTGTTGGATGGTTTGTTTGTGTCAAACTTTTACATTGGCCATTACTTTTGCAATATTCAAGATAGCAAATTTGGCATGCATGTGTATCTCATGGACCTGCACATTTTGAGTGGTGAAAGGTCACGGTCAAGGTCATCCTTCAAGGTCAAAGGTAAAATATATGGGTCAACATCGCTCAAAAGGGGGCGTAGTGTTTCTCAAACACATCACTTGTTCTTTTCTTGCATTTTTTTTTATTATTATGTAGTTTTTACTCAACTCCAAATATTACAAATTGTATTGTTAGTTTACATTTTAATTTGTTAGTATGAAATAAAATTCCTTTAACAAAATTAAATTCCTTTAAGAATTTGCTGAGCTTGCTTGAAATATTCCAGGTCAGATTTCTTTCTTTTTTCTTTTCTTTTTTAAGTTATGTAGCTTTTATTCAAATCCATATATTACAAATTGTATTGTTAGTTTACATTTTAATTTGTAAGTATATAATAAAGTTCCTTTAACAATTTGATGAACTTGTTTAATATATTCCAGGTCAGATTTCTACAATGATGTGTATTCCACACGAGACGTGGACTGTGTCATTACCTCAGGTATTATTTCTAAACTATTTCTATGGTTGAGCGTGAAACGGTTGTAGCTGATGAAAGTGAAGTAGTTACAATAGCTGAGCATGAAATAGTTATAACTCAACAGTTGAGCATGGAATTGTCAAAATGATTGGAGGTTAAATAGTTATAAGGTTTGAGCATGAAATAGTGTAATTAATACATTATAAATGCTATATATACAATAAACATAAACAAGGGGTACAGCTGTCTAAAATTCTACCATACATATTTACATGGTCTGAATTTTATATACAAAAATCACAATTATTTGCTGTGAATGAGATATTTTGAATGAATTTAGATGTTTGAGAAATGCTTTAACCCCTGTAGCTTTGGGAATGTGGGGCAAGTCGCTCCCTTTTTAAACACCCGTGAAATTTCAAGGATTTTCATGGCAATCTCATCCATCATGGGCGGTTAGTTGGCTGTCCCGGATGGTAAACAAAGAAAATGCCACCCAAAAAGGTTTTAAAAATTGATCCTCAACAAATTAAATTAACATCTCTTGAAAAACACCAGTTCCTCGGTCTAAGAACCTAAAACTGACACTCCGAGCGTAGACTACAATGACAATGATGTTTCTAAAGAAATTTCCGAAAAGAAAAAAGATCGAAAATTCAGACGAAGTGGCTCTGGCTCTACTCTTGGCTGAGCTTTGTTCCTAGTGAGAAAAATGCGGAAGGCTACATGTTTTGTTCTGTGTGTACTGTCCACAACAAGGTTAATGGTATGACAAAATTAGCGAAATGTCAAAACTTACAACCTTTTGACCAAAGGAGAAATTGTCTTTTGTTACACTGTTTGCAAGGGCTTATTTTGACCAAAATATTATAAACACTAGTCATCCAATTAGGAAAACCCTAGTCAGTCCAAATTGTTAAATATGTTAAAAGTTCTCTGTTTAAGATGTTATATGTTTCACTTTTTGTTATTAAAAGTAAAAAAACAAATAAAGATTTTACTTGCTATAAACCTATTTCTGTTTTTAGCTGTAAAATTGCATTAAAAGAGCCCCTGGCTAAGGCGTATCATGTTAAGTAGATTATTTGTAACGAATTTACAAAGACACAATATGGGACCCATTGTTTTAAGTTTGGACCCATTGTTTCTAAATATGTGAGTCCCAGGGACTCATTGATGTAGATTTGAAAATGAGTCACTGTCCATGTCTCACATCGAATCATTTAAAGTGACTAAAAATGGTAACTTGAAATGTGAACAGCTGTCCTTGATCATAGGGCAAGTAAAATGGCTGCATTTCTAAGTTGGCGGACATATTCAACCTTAAATGAAAAGCTTTTATTGCTGGATTGTTGTAATCCTGTTGTCATGGTTTCCAGGGGAGGTGGATTTGATGCTAGCAAAGGAGAACATATCGCTAGCGGATCTTGAAGATGGAGCCCTGGACACTCAGTAAGTATGCAACACAGTTTGG
The DNA here is from genome assembly GCA_007657795.1 of Dreissena rostriformis. Taxonomy (NCBI): domain Eukaryota; kingdom Metazoa; phylum Mollusca; class Bivalvia; order Myida; family Dreissenidae; genus Dreissena; species Dreissena rostriformis. The sequence continues at coordinate 41,239 of VMBQ01002858.1, read as the reverse complement.
TGGTCTTCTATTTGTTAAGCATTTGTAGTGGTGCATTGACTATAAAGTCTGCCTTGCGATTGAGAGGTCTCGGGTTCGATCACTTATTGAGCTTTGTTGATAGAAATGTTTAACATAAAATAAAACGTGTTAAGTTCACCAGGCCCTGGTCATAGCAACTTATGAAACATCTACATAAGTCATCAGTCATATACATTCAAATGAGGTGTGCTCTGGGAAAATGGGGCCCTTGTGCTAGATTACTGTGATGTGAAATTCAACCATTCTCTTATGCTATGACCAGAAATCATGTGGACAAATTTACAACACCCCAAACAGAGTTTGAGAAGGGTTATATTGTGGGCACTCCGTGGCAAAACCTTGCATGACTTTATAGCAGACAGGGTAGCTCCTGACCAGACTGCGCGAATGCACAAACTGGTCTGGAGCTAGGCTGGCGGCATATGGCATAAGACCCATTTTTGCATGACACCGCTCATACCCATTTTTGTCTGTCCAGGTTTTGTGCAGATGCGATGGTGGGGCACACAGGCGGTGGTTCGGGAGGCTATCTGGAGCATATAGCGCGCTACGCTGCATGGGATATACTGGGTACAGAGCTACAGCAACTCAAGTTTAAAAGTTTAAGGTACTGTTCTTTTTATATATAACCTTTGCTACTGTGAAAGACGGGGGGGTATTCTTGAATCGCGATTCACCATGGAAATGTGTTCATCTTGCCATCTGTTTTTGCATAGATACAATAGTGTGCGAACAAGTTCTACTACACTTTTGAGTTTTCATATGCATGTGGAGTAATCGTCCCACAAATAAAATTACGAAAATTATGTCTGTTTTACAACTAAGAATTTTATTGTTGCAATTTGTTACATTATTATGTAATGACATTAATCTTTTTGGTGGTATTCATCAGTGGAACAATCTCTACCTTACAATGGTTTCTAATTTTAACAGAATCAGTGAACATGTTTGCTGGAAAACTCTGTTCAGCAGTCAATTCAAAATTTTGGACTTATTCAGAAGGTCAAAATTCTTGTTTATATCGAATTGACTGTTCAGTTGACATCAATACTACTTAATAATAACACTCAGCAAGGTCATTTTGGCGTAGTGGATATGGTTACAGCCAAGCGTCTACCAAAGGTGCCAAGTACTGGTTCTACCCAGGAAACCAGTCTCTAGAGCATTTCAATAAGCCTTAGGCTTTCGATGCAATTGAGCATAAAGAAAATAGGTTTAAACTTCTGCACACCCACTTTGCCTGACCTCAGTTTGACCTTGACATTAACCTAATTTTAGACTAAGACTTATTCAAATGGTACACTGAGAAGGCTTCAACTGAGGGCCTCAGCGTTTATTGAATGCTGCATCTTGTTGATATTATTAATTGTATTTGTTGAGTGCTTATCTTTTTAATGGTGTATTTAAAACAGCAAAACAATTGTGACTGAAACATGTTTATGTATCCATATAACAGCTTGCATGTAGTATATAGATCAGTATACAATATATAGAGGATATTTGTTCATGTCAGTGTAAGATCGTTTGTTATTTCACGAGTGATCATAGAAAAAATATTTTTACGAGTGGCGCAGCCACGAGTGAAAATATTATTTTTCTATGATCACGAGTGAAATAACAAACGATCTTACACTGACATGAACAAATTTTCTGTTTCTTTTATGCCCCTTTTTCAAGAAAATAATTAATTATAATTTCCCTTTCGCTGAAAAGTGACCCTCTCTACCGTNTGCCTTTTACTATAATTTCTTCATTTCTACACCGATTCACTTCAAATTGATACTGAACTTCTCTTATGACAATACGGTCAATCTCAACTATGCATGGCCCCATTACCAACCCTGGGGCGCCCTGCCCACATAGGTCACACCCACCAAAAATTGCCTTTACTATAACTTCTTCATTTCTACACCAATTCACTTCTTATTGATACTGAACTTCTCTTATGACAATACGGATAATCTCGACTATGCATGGCCCCATTACCAACCCTGGGGCACAACTATGTCAAACATTCGGTGTGGGGATACGCGTCGGCCTCTGCCGCGCCATTTCTAGTTTATTATATTTTCTCTTTCGCTGAAAAGTGACCCTCTCTACCGTGGCGTGCCTCAAGACATTGAAATGACGTCATTTTTGCAACATTTTGTTGACGAAATGAAGTCATTATTCCAGGGAAAATCTTCAGTTGAACTCTTTAACAATGTAAATAAACGGTAAAAAAAGCATAAAATTAAAAGAAAATATGTTGGATTCGGTGGATAATCGATTTTATTTTGCTCGTGATCATAGAAAAAAAAATAAACAAGGATATAAACACTTGGGAAGTACATCTAGATATGATAATCTAAAAATAGAAAAAGAAATTCCGAAAATTTGTTCTTTTCTTTTGTTCTTTTCACTGCTGTTATTTCACTGCAGAAATGTCATATTTTAAAATTAGGTATAAAAGAAATAACATTTATAATTATGAATTATAGGAAATCATGAAAATAAGCAATAATGAAGATTTTCGAATTCATGTACCGGTTTAACAGTTAATAAAAATTTAAAATATTATTGTTAGCAAACAGGCATATTATTGTGTAGCACTATATAACCCTTTGAGCGCTGGAACCGAATTTTAAAGGCCTTTGCAAACAGTTTGGATCCAGATGAGATGCCACAGAACATGGCGTCTCATCAGGATCCAAACTGTTTGCTATTCTGATAGTATTCTTTGAAAAAAAATCGAAGAAAATGCTAATTTTAGAAATTCAGCAGACAACATTTTAGCAGACGACAAATTTCCCAGCATGCAAAGGGTAAATATCATTATTATATGAGCTGTGTCATGCGAACATGGGTAGTGTCAGTTGTAGTATGTCATATGGGGCTAGTGTAGCTCAAGATCAGCCTGCACATTTGAACAGTCTTGTCAGGAGCTACCCAGTCGGCTATTAATTCTGGTAAAGTTTTGTGGTCTCATAAGTTGATGTTATGACTTCTTGTCAGAGACATATCTGTAGCTACACTGTTCAAATATGTTCTAAGGCCCATTTTCACATGACATGTCTTATATAAATGTTGCTCTAGAAATTGTAAAAATTAAGCTGACTGTTTATTACAACACAAATTGAGTTGTATATTTAGAATCAAAATCACCACCAATAAGGTTATTTTTACAATTGGCTATTGTTGTATTCAGCCACTTGCAAATCACTATAGATAACACCACTGCCCCCTTATTATAATGGCTATTTCACACTGAGTGTGTGACCAATTATGGGGTTCTACAGTTTCACAAAGTTTCACCTGACCCTATAACCATTTGCTTAATTCAGGTTATGTAATGTTTATTGGGATAAAAAAATTCATTAAAGTGTTCCCTTTGTTTTTTACAGGGTCTGGTTTTATTAAAGTTTTGTTATATTTGAAATAAGAAGGGAAAAAAATTAGGACCCACAAAACCATTTGGTTTCGACAGGGATTTGGTTTTCTCAGGGTTCAGTTTAGACTGGTTTCACTGAATAAACTTGTATAATTTTAGTGAAAACATCCTGAAAATACTGTTTTACCTACTATGTCTTTAGGACTTTGTTACATCAAACTAAACTAAACAGAATAACTATACAATTCTACGTAAAATCATCAATACCGTATTATTCCACAAAACCATGTGTGGTTATAATTTTTCAGAAACCAAGATTTTCAAGAAGTGAGCATTGAAGCAGATGGCAAGCCTCCACTCAAGATGGCGCTGGCCTACGGCTTCCGAAACATCCAAAATATTGTTCAGAAGATCAAACGCAACAAATGTCCGTACCATTTCGTTGAAATCATGGCCTGTCCCTCTGGCTGCACCAATGGTGGAGGTCAAATCAGACCTGCAGAAGAGGAGACCACTCTTAAAGACAGACTTGCAGAAGTGACTGGTTTGTATAATTCTGTGCCAGTCCAGAGCCCTTGGAGCGTGGGAAGTGTGACCAGTCTGTATGAAGAATGGCTGGGTGGACTGGACAGTGAGAAATGTAGGCAGATGTTGCACACTCAGTATCATGAAGTAGAGAAGATGACAAATGCTTTGACAATAAAATGGTGACATGTGTTGTGTATAAATGTAATTGAGATGATCAGGGCCCATATTCACAAAGCTCCTTAGGTAAATCTTAAATGAAGTTATACTTAAGGAAAGTTTTCACATCATGTTTTCTGTGAGAAATCATATTTTCAGCTTACAAAATGTTGAAATATCAATCAGTGTAGCAATATTTACTTTTTTTAAACATTTGAATGTTAAAATACTTAAAAAATATATAGCCAGAGACTTAAGGAATTGCGAGAGTTTACGGAATTTCCGTCAGTTTTTCCGAAGGAGCTTTGGGAATACAGGTCCAGAGTGATTTGTATTCAGAGAATTCACATTTACCTTTGTTATATTGTTATAGTTTTACTTATTCCTTAAATAAAGTGTATGGATACCGGTTTAAATTTTAAGGATTTTGTCGAAATTTTGTCGAAGTTACGGGCCTTTGACTTAGGAATTTCCTTTGAAANGGGGGGGGGGGGGGGAAATCCGAAACGCTTTTAGATCCTGACCTGATTTTTGGTATGTGAGTCTACCTACAGATCAAGTTCGAGTTTTGTTCCGATCCAAGGCCCGTTACCGTGCCAAAAATCAATGGACCGAAACAAAACTCGAACTTGATCTGTAAGTCATGTAAGTAGACTCACACACCAAAAATAAGGTCACTATCTGCAAGCGTTCAGGAAAAAATCCGGAAAACTTTTATTCTAGAGAATTTAATAATTTTCTTTAAAATAGCTGCTGTGCTGCTTCAAAGCGCAGTAGGGGACTTTGTATTTCACAAACGCAGCTCTTGTTTTTTATTACTAGCACACATGAACTGATTGTTGCAATTTAATTAACCTAATGTGTAGTTTTTACAAATCTGTTTGAATACGTAGTAAGAGGCGATCGCACAACAAGAATGTCTATGAATGTTAAAAATGTGGTCACGAGCTACGCTGTCCGCTATAAAATCACGCAAGGTTTCGGGGTCTCATTAGCGGACATGGTAGCTCCTGAACAGACTGCGCAGGATGGCCGCATATGGCATGGCATGGGTCTACTTATATGTGGGTAATGTTCAAGGAATTATCTCTATCGCCATTGACCTCTACCTCTGATTCGAGTGGTGCAGTTGTCAGTTACTGTATGTGCACTGGTAAACCAGCTACATCTGAGGAAAAGTGTGAGTACCGGTAGGTTAACTTCCCACCGTGACTTCACTGAAATACTGATGAATACGGCGAACAATCCAAATAGACAAACAAACAAAATGTGTCAATACGCGACGTGAGTGCTTACCAGTAAACATGTGATTGTACCTAGAGAGTCCCGAAAAAGGTCTTTTGGTCATTTAATAAATTATGTTGATAGCAACGCATCTAATGCCGATCTCGGTGGCGCTCCAGTAGAACATGCCCAGTTGCATGATTTTATGTGTAACGACAAAGGTTTCTAGCACGATTTTTTATTTTATTTTTATTTCAGAACAAGCACTAGTTGACATGGTACACCATGTATACATATATAATAATAAAATTGAGCCGCGCACTGGGAAAAAAGCGCTTAATGCATGTGCTTAAAGTGTCGTCCCAGATTAGCCTGTGCAGTCTGCACAGGCTAATCAGGGACGGAACTTAACGCCAACACTGGATTTTCATTTAGTAGAGACTTCCTTTAAACAACAAAATCCATAAAAGCGGAAAGTGTCGGCCCTGATTAGGACGACACTGTACGCACCTGAATATTATAGCTCCGTTTTCACAGAGCGTGGCTCATATTATCTATAACAACAATTGGGAATCATTTAACTGAAAATAATAAAACAATCTATGCATTTAAAGGTAATGGTCGGCATAATAACTAGAATCATATTCCTAAAACATCATCAGTAAAGTTGGCCCAAAATGTGCCCCATCGCAAATTTGGTTGAATTATTCTCAATATTTTACTAACTATGCCTCCCTTCGTAGAAATGCCGGTATTGCTGTTCATCTGTCCAGAAATCGGTCCGTAGACCATTTCGTTTCCGCAAAAAAAGTTTTCTCTGTAGACACGTTATCTACAGAATGCTTTGATCTGCGATCACTCAATCTGGTACGCTAATAACTCGCGAGGAAAGGACCATTTCATGCGTAACTGTCGTAGAATTCTCAGATGTGTATATTGTTTTTAAAATATTACTTTTAAACAAATTTGATCATAAATTAATGTATGTTTAACGTCTCTGCAGTTCTACCAAAAACGAGCTTATTTTTACTAGCCGTAAGATCACGCTTGTCCCTTCTGGCAGGGGAGATAAAACTAGGACGACTTTGTCATAGAGTTCTCTGTCCTTATCTGGCCTGCATGTTCAGCTCGCAAGCATTAATCTGACACTGTCCTTATTATATATGCACTTTAGTTCCGCATTGGAATTTAGTAAAATCGACTACAGCTTACAGCGTAGCGCAATAAATGTACAGTACTAGCATGATTAAACTCTTTTAAAACATGCACGAACAAACAATCAAACCCGGAATCTATGCTAATGCAGGTCACGCATATCTTGTTAATGTTTGCAACCGATAACCAAAAAAAAACATATATATTCATACACGCATACGCTTGAACACATTTGGCCATTTAAGCATTTACAATCGTAACTATGGTCAGTCAGGAAAAATACAACTTTTTAGTGCTTATGTTGTAAATCACTATACACTAATACACATATACACTTATAAAGCATATTTCCGACCAGTAGCGCTAAAGAAAGCATTTCATATTACAATCAAGTGCACACGTGACAACCATCAGTGAATTGCGATAGTCATTGTATGAACACATTTTCTATGCTCCACTGACTTCATTTGCACACATCAATAATGATCTCGCTAAAGATTTTATGAACACTTCTACATGATATCACCATAAAGTCAGTATATGAACACACATACATTGTACGTGTTCAACTAATACAATTAACACGCATTTATTGTTGGCTTGCAATTTTGCGATATTAACATATTTAATGATATCTTCATTGATTGACATTATATGACGGTAGTCGCAGCAATATGTCAGGATATCATTTACTTAACGCTACAGTCAATTTTTCAAGATAGTACACAGCCACACGGCTCACATTTTTGTCGAGAACGATCCTTCGCTCGCGACCGTACTTATCGTATGACGACTTGACGACACCGAGCTCGGCCTGTTCCGGCCTTGTTTGAGACGCTGAACTAGACCGCGGTACAGGGCGAACACTCGCCGGTTGAAGACGAACGCGAAGAAGATGAAGATCCCTTGCGAGCAGTTGAACACGATGAAAAAAATCCCGAGGAGATGGAGAAGGATACACACCGTCTGAGAGCCGGGTTCCGCGAACGCGCTAACCAAGGAGGAGGCCAGTCCAAAAACCCACGTGAATCCCATCACGGTGGACATGCGCACGTACATCATGACGTCATCTTTGCCCGTCATGCGGTTAAACGAGGATTTCCGAACGCTCGTCCGCGTTGCCTTGGTGCTCGCACGAATTGCTATTATCGTCTGCGAGAACATGACTGCGTTAATGAGCAGAATCAGGATCATGGGGCCACCAAACGCCACCATGGACGCCACGGGGCTCTGAATCCAGCATCCGATGCTGTAGACGTGACTCTCGCTAGTGGTAGTGTTATTATTACCGTTGTGCTCATTACTTGTTAAGGCACCCGCTGTCCAATCCGGATCTACTACAGAATGTCCGCCATAGCCAATTTTAAAGGAGTCGAAGATCTTGCCAAAGTCAATCAAGCAACAAAATCCGACGATCACAAGCGGGCACCCCCATGCATACAGCGCGTACCGCGGGGCATATTTTCGTTTTTCACGTATCCGAAGCAGGATGCACTTTTGCGCGAACGTCTTGAAAACGTCGTAAGCCATGACGTTCATCCAGAAGAAAGATGCGAGGAAGAAGTAATGAAGAATGATGCCAAAGGACGAACACAGCCATCCCTGGTGCTCCTTTACCCACCCGGAAATGATAAACAACAACTCTCCCAAGAAAAGGGACATTGTTAAGTTCATGGTGTTAATCCCCGGTAAGTTTCTCAGTTTTTCGAATATACTGTAAGTGACCAATACGGAAAACATGCAGATAAGGGAGATCACTCCCAAGATGAAAGTAAGATAACTCTCGGCCACGATCAATTTGATCATACTGTTACCACACGCCATGGTCACTTCGCTGTCGTCAACAAGTCTTTCAGCCGTTAGCCAATCGGGCGAACAAATAAACACGGTGTTCGAACTCTCATTTTCGTACTCGTATTCGGTCGTGTTGTAAACATGATTCGCAAACATTATCGACTTGTTTGAAAAAAGCGTGTATTCTTGTTCATTTAACACTATTCGCCCGCACGTTTTGTTCACAATTTGCGGCATGTCGCAAATTAAGGCAAAACTGGAGACCATTGTTTTCTCCAAATCGCCTACGCTGCCGTCGATGTTGAATGTTAGATCGTAGTCACCAGGAAAGTATATCTGACCTGACGACTTCAACCTCACGGTCGTTACGTTCTGTCCGTTCTTTGCGTCAAAGTGTCGTTCGAGTTCGAAATCCGCATCACCAACAAACGGATGAAACCCTTTCGGACAAAACAATGAAATCGGGGTTGGTGGCGGCGAGTTATCCACGTGCCCCACTTGAAAGTCAGTTCCATTTATTGTCAGCATGAACGCGTTGCTGTCAGTAAGGTCACTCATCGTCTGCACAATGGTTTTCACGGATTTCTCTTTCAAAACGCTCTCCTTATGCGCTGGATTTAAGATGAACGTTATTCGGATAGCGACGTGAATTCGGTCAGAGAAGTATCTTTCATAAAATATATCTGCGATATTCTTCTCTTGTGCGTATGCTTCGTCGTTTGCATTAGCATTGTTTGGTTTAGATTCAGTGGCCCAGTTTCCGTGCATCATTGATTTGTTATCTTTAATTTCTTGATTGTTTACATACACATCAACCGTCTCCGCATTGTTATCGGCGGCCTTTTGGGTGGCATGTTCCGATGTGATGTTATCTTGGGCACCTTTTCGCCTGGGTATGGGTATACTGTCGATACTATCGTGCGTTTTGAACGGCAGAGGTGTCGTGAAGCGATGTATCTCAATGATGTTATTTCCGGTCTTGTCAACGAGGTCCGACGTGTTCACCACAGAAACGGTCAGATTCTGGATTCGTTCGAAACTAATATTAAAGGTATGCGCAATACTGACGCTCAGTATGTCCTCAATGCCCTCCATTTCGAGCATAACCAGGTCACCAAAGGTGAAGTTCTTGATGGTCAAGCTGACCTGCACCGACTCTTCCATATCCGCTAGTGACGCCAGATCGTCCGCACTTGCTGACATTTCGTAGTTCATGATCTTCTGGCACGATCCTTGCACGAGTTTATAGCCTTCGGAGCAGGTGATTGGACGACATTTGTCGTTTACTGAATCGTATTTCTCGTTCTGTCCACATTGCGCGGCATATGTCTGCTGCGAAGCCGTTGAGGTAAACAAAATATGCGTCTTGCCATCAAAGCCGAAGTTCATGAGAATGGAGAACGACAGCGGAAACGGAGACACGTCACTCTTCCCGGCGTCGCCAATGCGCGTCTGGTGGTACCACAATTTCATGGTGCTAATGACGTCAAGGTGGGAGCACTCGTGGATCATCTTGTTGTACGCTGGCGACAAGCGCCGCTTGCAGCCTTGCAACTTGTCGTCAAAGTACTGCAACACCGTCACTTCCTTGCTGCCGTCCGAGATTGACAGCGGCTGCGGGTTGTCACAGTCGAGCTTCGTCTCCCAGGCCTGCATCTCCACGACGCCGTTACACTGAGCGCAGTACACGTTCCGGTAGACGAAGCCCTCCGCATCCTGCACAGGCGTCTGCGTGATATCGATTAAGTTATCGATGTACACGCGTCCGGTTTGGAGCGGTATCTGCTCGCAGAGGTCCTTGACGTCTGAGCGCGGGAATCCCAGCGGGCACGCGGATATGACGAGGATGGGGACGCGGCTATAGCCGTTGATCAGCGTGCACACACCGCCATGCTTCTCGTACATCACCTGGAGGTTGAAGCCCGGGGAGAGGCCGCGCTCCGTGTTGTCTTTTACGTGGTCTGAAAGAGGGAACATATATGAGTAATAAAACTCCAGAAACAGTAGCAGAATAAATATGAGTCTCGTTCTGGGAAAGCCGTCCTTTATGCTAGAGCGTTAAGTGTCGTCCCATATTAGCCAGTACAGTCCGCACAGGCGAACAAGTGACACCATTTTCCGCTTGTATGGTATTTTTCCTTTAAAGGGAGTCTCTTCTTAGCGAAAATCCGGTTTAGGCGGAAACTGTTGTCCCTGATTAGCATGTGCGGACTGAACAGGCTAATCTGGGACGACACTTTACGCATATGCATTAAGCTCCGTTTTCCCAGACCGAGGCTAATATTCTTGTAACCACTCGCAAGTTGTTTGTTTTCAAGACGAGTGACTATTTTTTTTTATACAAAACGGACACATTTGTACACCATAACATTAAACATAACAATCATAAAAGATGGGGGTCACCGACTTGGAAAGATCAATGCAAGTCATAGGGAGTTCAAATCAGACAGGTCAAATTTATTGTGGCCCTCTGATAACCTTTGCGTCGGACAATCACAACATTGATGCGTGTCAGACTGGCTGATCAGTACTCTGCTTTCGTGGATTTTAAAGTGACAGTAAAATAGTTGGGATATAAAGGAGAAGTTATCAATCAATACAAAGCTAAGCATGGTGCAGAGTATTTTTTTCCCCATATGAGTCGTGTTCAGAGAAAACTGGTCGAAATGCTTGTGCGTAAATTGTCGTCCCAGATTAGCCTGTGCAGTCCGCACAGGCTAATCCGGGACGACACTTTCCGTCTACACTAGATTTTCGCTAAGAAGAGACTTCATTTTAACGAAAAATTCCATAAAAGCGGAAATTGTCGTCCCTGATTAGCCTGTGCGGACTGCACAGGCTAATCTGGGATGACAATTTACGCACAAGCATTATGCCCAGTTTTTTTTCAGAACATGCCCCATATTGTCAAGAGGCATAAGTCTTTTTATTTTGGTAAAACGTAATAAATCAATGTGCAATAGTTTAAGGAGAAACTTGCGTGGGTGATAGTAACCAATGTGGGCCCGTTTCAGAGGTTTATAACATCCTTGAGAGAAGGTCAATGCACCGGCCTAGTTAACATAAACGAGTTTGAACAATATCCTTTACATTTCCATTGGAGAATGGACATCTTTTGTCGAATGATAAGCAAACCAGTTCTTTGAATACAGTTTTGTTTGGCTTTTGGTTAATTTATTTATCATTTATTTGTGCTATCCGTTAAAAAGGAGTTAATACTTTTATGTCGTATACTGCTTTATTCATGTGAAACTTTATAAGGCATTGCTTTGAACGTTTCGTTACCACGGAACCATGATGGGGTATCAATTATTAGTGCTTTGTAGCCTGTAAAGTAAACAACACGGGGACTCAAGAGGTCGCTCACCTGAGCAAGTTTCAATATGATAGGGCAAACAATTACGTCTAGAGTGTCCACAAGCACTAAAGCAATGTTATGAAAACTGCCTTCTGGTGGTCATGTGTTTGGCTTACTAACAAAGAGGGCTTTAGTGGCCCTGATTCACTTACATTGAAATACTAGAGTTATTTTTGTTCACAATGTATAGTAAGGAAAGCAAGTAACCAGCAAAGTGAGGCGCATTTTGACCACCTAGCCATGATTTGAATACATTATATGATGTGACAAACCACATACCAAACCACTTGGCCTTGTGTTGCCAGAGGAGACGATTTGTTAAGTCATTTTTCTATATAAGTATATCTATACCACGTGATTCCCTGGAACATGTTCAGTTTTGATCGCAGGTAGATTTTTATTTAAGAAACTTCCTACAGGACCACTTCATGTTGCTTAAGGCCAAACATAACTACTTGTATTCCCTGATACAGCTTTATAATCTGGGAGAATATATTTAAATGTTCACCTTAATACAGGCGGGGCAAATTTTAGCAGAGGACCACCATATAAAGTGAAATGAAATAACAAACTTATGGTCCTTGCGGTTTCTTTATAAAGTGTTCACTTTTAATATTTAAAGGAAACAAGAGACATAAGGGCGGGGACAATTTTGGACATAATTTGAACAAACTTAGTAGTGGACCAAAGTAAAAAGTTACATGACATTTACCAAACCTCTGTGCCTTGCGCTTTCAAAGCAGAAGACTTTTGACTGTTTATCTATCGACGTTTAAAACAACAAGGGATCCCTAGGGCGAGGCTAATTTTGATCCAAGTTTCTTAATTTTAACGAACTTGATAGAGGGGAAAACCATACAATTGTTCATGCAAAGTACCACAACTCTGGGCGTTGCGGTATCAGAAATGGAGATTTGTTTAAGCTTTCACTATATTTTTATAAGCAAAAGAAGTGACCCTCTGAGGGGTGGGGGGGGGATTTGACCACTTGGGCACTGTTTGAACAAAGATTGTAAACATTTTTAAAACTATACGTTGTTGCAAACCAAATATTTATCCACTGAGCCTTGCGGTTTCAGAGAGAAATGTGGAGACATTAAAAGTCTCCACATTTAACATATACTAAAAATCTTGATATGATTGGATTGATTTGAACAACTTTGAAAAAGGATAATTCCTGTGAAGTTCCGTGAAAAAATGCCGAGCGGTTAAGGAAGAGAAGTGTTTCGAATAAAAAGTGTACACAAGCACGCACTGACGGACGACGGACATCGCGGTATCCTAAACGCTCCACATAAGTATTATATGCTCAGGTCAGCTAAAAACGTTTCCACTTTATATTTTTGTACAACAGAATCATTTCATTGTTCGATTTGGAATATTGTATATACAATTTCTCGAAATCACCAAACTGAGGGTAACTTTGTTACGCCTGCAGTCCTACAATATTTCTTTATATTTGCTCAAATGCATTACTGCACATTAAACTCGGCTATATTGTTTTGGCTTTTAAGAATAATTTGCATTCACCATTGGGCAGACGTTCATCTGATTATGTAACCGAATTTTAATTCATAATATATTTGACCTGATTGTCCTTCCTGAACTATAGTTAAAGGCGATAAGTGACCTAATTGTTCTCTATGAATTTGAAGATGAATTTGAGGCTAGACGAGATAGCCATCGCATTAGAGGTTTTATTTACATATTCTCAAACTTTTACTGTGTATAGTCCAGACAATCAACAAGTTATAACTTTAACTTAACTCGAAAGAGCAAGATTAAATGCATTTTCTATGGTACGTGATATCCAACAACAAACACATAGCATGCATTTCTGAACCAAAGAGACGTTACTTGTGTGTCTCCACCCATGGCATACCACATTAACATGGAAACTGTGCCATTATCCTGCATTTCACATGCGCATCGCGCTGGAAAACGGGGCTGTATGAATGTGCGTAAAGTCTCGTCCCAGAGTTCGCACAGGCTAATAAGGGACGACACTTTCCGATGTTATGGAATTTTTCGTATAAATGAAATCTCTTCTAAACGAAAACCCAGTCTAGGCGGAAAGTGTCGTCAGTGAGTATCCTGTGGGAACTACACATGCTAATCTGGGACGGCACTTTACGCAAATGCATAAAGTCCCATTTTCCCAGTGCGAGGCTCGAATGCTCTTTTCCAGAGCCCTAACTTAGTGAATGCAAGTTTAAACCCATATAAGGTCTTTTGTCTTTAAGGAGCCATCATGAATGAGGCCAACATCATTACAAATGACATAAGTTGATATATCTTAATTTTGTTTTATTTCAACTAGTGATTAATCATATTAATAGAGGTTGCTTTATTGAAGTGTTTTAAAAGATTTTTTTTTTATTAATTTAATGAATTTTAATTCGTATTCTATTAGATACCATATTTTGCGTGTACCGCATGGCACTAGAAAAACGCTTGATGGTAGCAACTGTAACATTTAGTAAAAAGCTTCAAAATACTATATAATCCTTTCATGATAATCAGAAACTCAATGTTTGCACCACAAAGGGGTAAGAAAGTACGCGGAATCAACAATGCACTGACTGGCTTAATCATTTTTAAAAAAACGATATCAGGTCGCACCAAGTCATGAGGCCTTTTTGCCAACAACGTACGCGCAATTATACTAATAATAATAATAGTCCGAGGATTCACTGGCCATTTCTGGCCGTTTTTATGTAAGCAACAAGTCAAAAATAGGTTTCCGGTAATTATAATACATCTTTTCCAAAAATTGTTTCTAATGGACAATGTGGAAAACGACGCGTTGAAATCGTTGCAAAAAACGTTTAAAAGTGTTATCTTATATTTTCTGTATGTGTTTGCGGGCGAAGTCTTCGGAGCCTGTATATTTATCAAGCATTCCCGACCCTCTGCTCTTTACGTGCCGCACCCCGTCCCTTTATCATATTTTGCTGCAATAGCCAAGTTTAATTATTGGTCAAATTGCCAATATGAATGGCACGTAGATATTTTTTGTTGTATGATTGCCGTACCCGGTGAAACGTTCTCGTTGAACCCTGTTTAATGGACGAGAATCTAAAAGATATCCCTCTGAGTCTTAGACAAATATCAGACTAGATAAAAGACGCGCGCGTAATAGGACCATATGTCCCTGTTATTTACTGAGTGCCATATTGGTCGTTCATCGTTTAAGATTTGATTGCACGTCTGTCTGAATCAAGATCCATACTTGATTGTGTTTTACTGTTATCAATGCACTCTTAAAATGTCAAAACACGTTATTTCGAAGTTGTCAGCACCGAGAAATAAACATCAAAGTTACGAGTATTCGAAGATTTTTCAGCATTTCGAAGATGTTCCCCGAGTGATCCGAAGATTTCCGATCGCTCAAGGAAACTACCGACTTCAACATTTCTGCGTAATCTTAATAAGAAATGAAGTTTTATACATGTATATCGCAGTGAAATATATACATATGTGACCTTACAACATAATGTGATTAGGCGTTTTTTATGTAAATACATGTAAACATACCGTGTTACATTAAGCATTATTTATTTTCATTAAAGTTTGATTTCACAATTCCACAATTTTCGAAATCCTCTTGCCTGATAAGCCTGTGTGGACTGCACAGGCTGATCTGATACAACACTTTATGCACATGCAAAAAGCCTCGTTTCCCAGAGCGCGGCTCAATTATATCTCTATGTTTTTCTCTCTTTTTTTTTGAAATGTCTCCTTTTTATGCAATTGTGGGGATGTGTCATTCATGTTTTTGAAAACATGAATGGTCTCTGTTTTGCATTCACGTCTATGAAACAACATTCTTTGCGTTAAAGTACGTAGAATTATATTCATATAGTGAGTGATGCATGAACGACACACACGACGCATTGATATGAGCGCAGCGTGTATCTTACAGATTTGCGTTTTCGATGCAGATTTGCGTTTTCGATGCAGATTTGCGTTTTCGATGCATGATCTTTTATGTAATATTATAGTTATATGAGCCTCGTTCTGGGAAAATGGGCTGAATGCATGAGCGTGAAGAGTCGTCCCAGATTAGCATGTGCAGTCCGCACGTGCATTAAGCCCAGTTGTCCCAGAACGATCTCATATTGTTGGGATGTTCATGAAATAAATTATACGGCCATTTTCCGCCAACCCCGGATTCAAGTAGGGCAGTTGTACATTACTGACCTAAATATGAGCAGTTTGCACCGGATAAACACTAGGCTTTCTCAGTATGTGAACTGCCTCCTGTGATTTGACCGAAATGCTGGTAAAAATGGCGTTAATAAATATGAGCCGCGCTCTGGGAAAACAGGGCTTAATAAATGTGCGCGAAGTGAATTGTGCACAGGCTAATCATGGACGACTATTTCCGCTTTTATGGTATTTTCTTAAAAGGAAGACTCTTCTTGGCGAAAATCCAGTTTAGGCGACAAGTGTCGTCGATGATTTTGCCTGTACGGACTTCACATGCAAATATGGGACTACACTTTAATCGGTGCAGCGTTTCTGTTAGTGCATTAAACATGCTCGGTTATTGCCCATACGACTGCACTAATTGAAGAGAAACTAGTATAACATATGAGCCTATCACGGAAAACGGAGCTAAATGCATGTGCGTAAAGTGTCGTCCTAGATAGCCAATGCAGTCCGCACACTGCACAGGCTAATCTAGGACGACACTTTACACACATGCATTGAACGCCTTTTTTTCCAGACCTAGGCTCATATTTACTATGGATTTTTCGTCAGAAGCTTTTCTTATATTGTAATAAAGAACCAATTACCTTGAGGTCGCATCTCCCGATGGTCTGGAAAGGTTTCTTCGAGCGCGCGTCTTCTGCCATTAACATCCGGGGACATTGCATTGGTAGCGTCAACTTTTTCAGCAACTGTTGGCTTCGATTTCAGGTTCGCTATTTCGGTGGACTCATTAAATTCTTGGAACGCGTTGGACGCCTTACTTATATTTCTTCCCGAAAGGAGATCTGCCAGAATTCCAACAATGTTCGCTTCCAGGTAGTCATACATTATGTTGACAAACTGAACCATTTCGCCAATGTCTGTCTCTGCCGCGTCAATGACAGCGGCGATTTCTTCCAGCATTATTCCATTTCTATTCAATGACTCGCGTTTGTGTTTTATAAGTTTGTAAACTTTGAAAAAATATATCATTTCGACTTCTGTCGCTTCTATTTTTGTTTCTTTCCCTGTTGGAATATTTGTCCCCTTTTCAACATTCTGGTCTTCGTATTTTAGTCGCTCTTGCAACAGTTCAATAATTTCTTGCACGAAATCGCGTCCTTTGGGTCCAACACTATCATCGGCGTCTTTCCCAAAATCACCATTTCTTTTTCTCTGAACTGGCAAAGATATGACGTCATAAGGGTCCTTAGTTACCGGCGCACTTAGCGCGGCGGCGAAAATCACCAAAGACCAAAACATCGTGCTAAATATCACAGATTTAATTTTGTCCATTTTTGGAATACATAAGTTAATGTTCATGTAATTCGCCACAATGACCTTCTCGGCTGGTTAACACACAGATCCGCAATAAAAAGAATTTCCGATGTACTAAAGTTATTTTAAGAAACGAAATCCTCTCGCGTCCCATTTTATTTCTTCAATAAATAAATCTTCTTCAATAAAAAACGTTAATCAAGATTTCAGACTAATCATATTCATAGATGCGAAACTTTTCAAAATGAGGCGACCGCAACAGCCTGGAACCTGCGTTGATTGTTTGTGATGGCAGACGACAATTGACCGAAAGAGGTCGAGGCATTATCTACAGATGATAAGGCATCTCGATGGAGTCACTCCATCGGTGTTGATTTCCACTCGAGTGTAATCACAATAGCGATACGGCCCTTAAGGCTGACACATAATGTAACAACGGTTTCAAGCGTTGGCTGAGATGGCCCGTTGCGAACTTATAGGCGGTTTGGCACGAGTCAAACAGCTGTTCGTTTAGTGAAAATATGCTCAAGTGTTTAAGTCGGTAGCTTCCGTGAGCGATCGGAAATCTTCGGCTCATTTCGGGGAAAGCGTTGAAATGCTGAGAATCTTCGCGCTTTATGCTCGTTCTTTTTCGTAAGTTATCGTTTTAAATTTACGCTCGCGTGCCATAATATGATTTATTGATTTTCAAGCGTTTAAGTATATTAATGGGTCAGAAATGTAAACAGACGTCTTAATTGCTCTAGATGTTTTTATACTTGAGTAGGTGACTTATTTATTGCTATTATTAAATTTCGGTTGCCAAGGCTAAATTAGGGTGTTGAATATTGACTGATAGTACGCATTGCATTACCCTACATTAACTTAAAGACAGGCCAATTTAGGTTATCGGTCCTTCGATGCAATAAAAAAGTACTTGATGTGTTATATGCGACATGCTATCAATAGGAACACTCTTTTGTCTGAAACGTCGTCGATTTTCTTAAGATATTTTCGAAAATCATAGAACAAACCGTATTTTAGTAACATGCCTCCCCCAATAACTCCATTAAGCCATTCGTATCGAAACATAGGCGCTACTAATAATGATATGATGTAGAAAACAGGAAATTTAAACTTCTGTTTCCATGTTCCCCAAATGAAATACTGCAAACAGTATGACAAAATATCAAATTTAAACCGGAGCATCGTTTAATATATACCATGTGTGATGATATCCTTCTTTTTGCAAAAATGAGTCATCGCCGAATTGGGCGAACACAAAATGCACCATTTCGTAATAAACTTTTTTTTTCAAATATT
This sequence comes from Dreissena rostriformis, assembly GCA_007657795.1. NCBI lineage: Eukaryota > Metazoa > Mollusca > Bivalvia > Myida > Dreissenidae > Dreissena > Dreissena rostriformis. The sequence continues at coordinate 22,856 of VMBQ01002858.1, read as the reverse complement.
GTTCACCTAACTTCAAAGATTTTTTATCGCATCAAGTAGGATGTGGTTTGATAGGCGAAAAATTTCAATCAAGTTTGCGATTATTACAGCCGCATCATACCAAAACGCTGAATACATGATTAGAAAAGTATATGGGTTTACAAACTGGTGTAACACGCCTGGTTCAGTTTAATACCTCTTGAACAAATTGAGCTATTTTAATGTGTATTTATGATTGATTTATTGTTTTTAACGATGAGCTGTATATGCTTAAATCGCAAATAAACTATATGTTATGTTCTATTTTTTTGAAACTTATTACATCAATACCTTACATCAACCTAGCTTGGGATGGCATATAGGGTGTGGTGATTAAAGTCACCGTTAGTAAATTTATATAGAAAACAGACGTTTGCTCGATTACTCGAGATTGAGTTGATCATTGTTATGGATCTTATATATACATGTACTGTAATGGGTAAAACGTGTGTGTTTGAGTGCACAAGGCGTGAAATTCTTTATCCGTGCATGAAGCTTTACAAATCAGATAGATCAGCTGTTGTTTGTTCTCAGTGACACCTAGTATAACATTATGTGGTGGTAATGACATGTCACCCTTTGTTTTGTATACCATTGATACATTGGATTGTTCACCTGACCTTGCCACACGTTTGGTTCTGAACTCCATGTATCGGTCAAAAACCAAGTAGACATCACATTTATTCAGATTTTGTCTTATATAAGACTTAAAGTTGTCAATATAGACACGTATCTTTCCGTCTAAGAGCCAGTGAATGACGTGCAGGAAAGCAGATCCATCTTTTTTTCTGAACATGTGGTCTGGCTTTCACTGTGCTGCTCAGACAATTCTACTTTTATTGATTCTTTAGCACCGATTTGGTTTTTCCTATTCTTAGTTCCCCTGTTTCAGTAAACATAGCAGAAGGTACTGGAGCCAATTCATGGTTAGGTATATGGTTAATGTCAATTTTCTTAGAACTAGCTTGTAAACCAATCACTCTTAAATAAATCAGATTGATGTCATACACTTCGGAATCTACAAACCTGATGCGCTTGGCTTGGGAAACCTTGGTTTCAACCTTTTTGATATTGACCCATAAATATTGTCCGGCAATGAGTTTTCAAATTCCATCATTTGGTTTTTAACAATTTCTATTGCTTAATCAACATAAGCAGACGTTGGTGATATTGTTTCAGTCACACTGTTCACTAGACTAGGTCGATGGTTTTTTGGATCCAACGGATCAATACATTCTGTCATTTTTCTCCGAATACTTGCTTTATCCTTAGCATCTGCATTAATTCCCCCCTCCTCCCGCTTCTCGTCGTTGTGTTATTCATCAGTGTACACTTAATTGGCACTGCTAATTTCTCTCAGATCTTCTTCCATCCTGCTGCAAAAATGCAGACTCAAACTCCAAACCTTGAGAGTTTCAGGTTTAAGTGTTGAACATATAATGCACTTCTTGCCATGGCCATATCTCATAAAAAAAAAATTCTATGAACATGTCGCTCCATATGACAGTCCATATCCCCGACAAATATGTCTCATCGCATGCTCACACGAACTTGTCTTGCGCGCTTTCATGCATTTTTTCTATTGACCTTATATAATAGAGGCCGTATCTTGCGTAGTTTGGGTGAGCATCGACAAAGACGTATGGTTAAATGAGCTTAACTGATGCCAAGTTCAGCGGCCAATAACCTTCTCTCTCTGCTCGAACATACATCCTTGTACAGCGTATAAGAAATACTGCCATAATCAAATAATCGACCCACAATTTAGACGTATGACTGGCAGATGCTATGTTGTTAAGATACATGTCTAGATCATTAAATATTTGAACATTATTTTCAATTAAAACCTTGCGCAACAATTCTTCTGTCACTATTCTTATTTCCCGTACATTCGGTGGATATTTCTTCCCATTTAGGAGTTTGAAGACTACAGAAAATCTTGACTCAAGCAGCTCGTCCAACCCACTATTTGCCATAAGCGTTTCCACTGACCCCCCAAAACGCATCAAGAAGTGCATACAACCGAGACGTAGTATTACATCCTGAAACTGCTCTGGGTATATTGACTGCAACTCTATATAGTTGGTAATCACCTGTTGACACAGTGACTTTCTGACCATACTGTGATGATAATACTTTTGCCTTTTGTAGAGATGGCATTATCGTGTCTGGGTCTGCATGATTCATATATACATGTATAAGTGGCAAATAATCTACATTTGTCTTGGGTCTGACTGTATGCCCCTGCTCTCGACACAAATGCGTATGATATCAATTATATTCTGGACAGGGAATTGTGGCAAGTTTATCTTGAAAAAATCCAACGTCAGATTGCTTCGCCTGATTCTCGGACACAACTATTTGGCCAGAAGTTTGAGTAGCAAAACCTGTTTTTGTGCCATTTTTACTGGCATCTGTGGTTGTTTCGTTTCTTGAAATCGCTTAATATCAACTAAATACTCTATCGGCTTGGCCATATCTGATTTTGGTGTGCGTTGTATGGCATCGTTAGATCAATGTCGTCTGAAGAGGAAGATCATGATTGCGTTATAAACATCGCCAGTGAGTGTGTATGTACTTTACTGTTCTGGGACGAAATGTCGGCGTCAAAGTTATCGACCACGGTTTGGATCATTCCAGTGTTTCAATCGCGCATAGATCTTGTCTCTCGTTGCACTTATGGCTGCTGATGTATTGACCTGAAGCACCTCGTCATACGAACATGTAATATTATACTCATGTTATACTCATGCATCTGATTGATCAGAGATTTTGAATTTGCATAGATCACTAAATGCAATATGTAATGCAGATGGTAGTTTCTTTAGTATACCAGTAAATCATTATAATATCCCCTATCATGTAGGCATGCTTACTATTGTCTAGCTTTGGAGACATCTTTGATAACAATGTACTCAATGTGTTGCTCACACGACATTAAGAACATAATTAAGAATTATAATTAATTTATCGGTGTAGTCTCTGCTTAACCGCGGTAATTCACCACCATTAAAAACCATAGCGTTGTTTGGTCGTCGACTGACGAATGGTTTTTGAACGATACAACAGTGTTTTATAACGTGTATTGATATTTAATGAGAACATTCAGTAACACATTCATTCAGTTAGCCCGACTTCAAAGTTCTAAATTTTAAAGCTAAAATGTCTTCACGTGAATCAAATACTTTGTTTACTGCAAACGTTTATGCGCCTTACAACGATAGCGCCGTCCCATCCATCATAACGTCAACGTTAACTAGCGTGTTTACGTTCATGTATATCAGCTGTTATTATTCATCTGCATTAGTAATTAAATAAGTTAAACGTAATCAGATAAAATTACACAATCGACATAAGTTATCGTATATGGCCTTTCGTTATCAAACATATATGAAAGTGTATGCATTTTAGACAGTCGTATAAACGTGGCGTATCTTTACCTTATAAAAACGTGAAAACTGTATCCGGGACGTTTTTGTGGTGAATGATGTTCTATGCATGTAAATTGATAATTAAAAGTGTTGGTATTCATGCTGAATCTTGTGACGAAAGAATGAACATGTTATCATTTAGTGGTAATTTTATTATGAAACCGAGGTTTATGTTACTGCTGATGACGATGATGATGTTGAAGAAGAAGACAAAGACGAAGAAGACGAAGAAGAAGACAAAGACGAAGAAGACGAAGAAGACGAAGAAGAAGACAAAGACGAAGAAGAAGAAAAAGAAGACGAAGAAGAAGACAAAGACGAAGAAGACGAAGAAGACGAAGAAGACGAAGAAGAAGAAAAAGAAGACGAAGAAGAAGAAGAAGAAGAAGAAGAAGAAGAAGAAGAAGAAGAAGAAGAAGACGATGATGATGATGCTGATTTGTTTCCTTATTATTACTATTAATACTATTAGTATTATTATTACTATTGTTATAAGCATCATTATTATTATTATAATTACGAGTATTATTGTTTATTCTAATTCTTCTAAGTATTATGTTTTTATCATCATAATTCTTCTTATTGTTATTATTTATTTTATGGTTCATATTCTTTGTTTTTGCAAATTTTCAAACTTTTATTTTATTCATGATCTCACAAATGAGTTGGACAAATACGCTTACGACATACCGGATTTGTGAATCTTTCAAATTGCATCAACATTTATTGCATTCATTACCGGATTAAACGCATGCAAACAATGTTGGAAACATGGGATAAATTTACAATTGTTTCTGAAGACTTTTCGAAATAAATCTCGTTTACACACATGACAAAATACTTGAAACACGTATACGTTGTCAAATTGTGAGACCGCGGAAGTAATTACTCTACACATTCGTTTCTTACCAAATTTGTTGACAATATGCGTGAATTAATGTTTTCCTTGTATCGGTCAAACCACATTTAATACGTTAGAAATCTGTAGCTAATGTCTCTTTAAATGCGCCAAAACTGCGTATGTGTTGATGTTTAAGTCGCAGTGTGCAATATAAGAAAAACGTTATAGTACTGAAGTTATAAAGGTGCCAAACACATAATCCGGTTTAAGATTCACTTAAACTTCCTGTTTCAAAATTCCATTTTAAGTAGAAGGATATTGGTTTCCAGTCCCGGAACTAGTGACCTCATTCGTATGCCAGTGGCTTATTTTGACCACATTCAAATCGCTACCCATATATGCTACCATGAGTCCATTTCAAGTTGTTCCAATTTTGTAAATTTATCAAACGTGAACAAGTCCGTTTAAATCTCGCTATTAAGCGAGAAAACATAATGTTTGATTAAATAAATGCGACTATTTCAGGGACTTTTTTTTCACAACTGTTACGCTGACCGAGATACACACATGAATCTGCCTATAAATCTGTCACTCAATGACATTATTAACGACAGTAATAATTATTTTACTGACAACTAACATGTTTTCACTACGAAGATAATTAGCTCTATAAACTTTAAAATTAAGTTCTAATCACTTATTCGTATGTGATATTTAATTCGATGCGGACAAAACCGAATGGTAAGTTTTATTAAAAACATACTATAACATTACCTACTTAATTTTCCAGCATGAACGACTTGAAACAGTTTTATTGTACAACCGATACTTTTTTGACATTGACTGATCAATTACTTGTTTCGATATTATTAGAAACCAGACCATTTGAAGAAATATAATTTTCGTGTCATCGCAAACAAACTTCTAATTAGCTTTAACTTATTTAATTTAGCTCTATTAAATCCAAAGCCTTAGGCTTACTGATACATTGTTAAGCCTGGTTTCTGGATAGAACCAATATTTGAAGTCTGACGAAGATCTTGAAAATGCTTCTGATACCTTCTTATCGCTAGACGGATACCATATCCTTTAGGCAACAGGGCCATCTACAGAATTATAATTGCTATTGAAGCATTACTGTGTTACAAAAATAAAAAAGAGCATTTTATATCTTGTTAAATCTATGTTACCAGACTACATCAAGCGTTGAAATTTTGGCAATTGCTATAAGGAACACTGATTGTGTATGTATTGACTTTATTTTACGAAATATTTTACAAAATATTCGTTGATTTCGAGCGTTATAGGGCTTTAAAGAGACATGTCGACACGTTTTTCTTAATCACAGACATGTTTTGAAAAGTCTCGTCCCAGAGTACCCTGTGCAGTCCGCACAGGTTAATCAGGGACGACACCCACCGCTTTATTGGAATTTTACATTTTAAACGACGTCTCTTCTTAGCAAAAATCCAGTTATGGCGAAAGTGTCGCACTTTACGCACATGCATTAAGCCCCTTTTTCCAAGAGCGAGGCTCATATAGATAATTCCCGTGAGAAATATGTACATTTCATTCATAACGAGTTAACTATAACTTCTTATTTTCCCGCGGTCGTGAAAGTTTCCGGTGAGAACAAGTTATTAAAATGAAATTAAATAATTACTAAAAGTTTATATAAAAAAGACATATCTGTTAAGTAATCATTTAGTATATCATTAAACTGTTGTTTTTTTTTTATAGATAAATTGTGTTTTATAAATATAATACAATACTGTTTAAAGGGACTTTTTACAGATTTTGTAATGTTTTGAAGTTTGTAATTTAATGCTTCAAATTCATAAATAATAATTGGAACTAAAAAGTTCTAGTAAAAAAAAAACAAGAATAAAATTAAAGAAAGAAACAAAAAAGTAATCCGCAACTGGGCTCGAACCAATGACCCCGGGAGTAAAAGTCTTACGCTTAGACCACTCGGCCATTCGTGCTCAATATGCCCTTTTCACTGGTTTTAGTTGTTTTTTTTGCATTTTTCATATGCGTTAAGTTTAACTTCACCTGACATGCCTTAATAATGAAGTGGTGTTCTTGTTTAATTTTCTAAATGATTGAATAGATACATTAAGCAAAACTTTACAAAGAAATAACCTTGGAAAAAAACATGTAATGATTTGTCATTCTATATTGCGTGTGTTTGTCAACCAGTATTTCACAAGGCTTTTTGTGGTTATTACTTATTAAAACAAGAGTCATGTAGATTTAAAAAAAATTGCCTTAAGGCTTAAAGTTTAGAAAATGCAAAAACTAAAGACGAAATTAAGATGTGATAGTATAAATTATATACTCGCACATTATCTTGTTTACTAGTTATTAAAAAATATAATCAAGTATTGATTTTCAAGTCAATACTAGCTTCTCCTATAGGAACAGTAGAATTTGTATTTAAGCAAACATTGTTATGTAACACAAATGTTTAATACTGCACAAAATCAGTGAATTCTATTGTCTGTAGTATGGGGTCAGCGCTTGTAACTTGATTTTTTTTTTTTTATATAACGACTCCGTCATTTCTTGAGAGTTTTATTATAGTTCAAAGCCTTCTTACCTGTCCTTCAACGTAAGGTCGGATAACTCTAGAAATACAAATTACGAGGTATTCAGATTAGTTTTATATACACTTCTGATAATGTCGATTTAGATATGATCCTCGCTCTGGGAAAACGGGGCTTAATGCATGTGCGTTAAATGACGTCACTGACTAGCCTGGGTAGTCCGCACATGCTAATCAGTGAAAATACTCCACATAAATCGCATTTTTGCTTAGAAGAGACTTCCTTTAAACGCAAAATACCATAAAAGCGGAAAGTGGTGCCCCTGATTAGTCTTTACGGATTGCAAAGTCTAATCTGGGACGACGCACATGCATTAAACCCCCTTTTTCCAAGAGAGAGGCTCAAATATTATAGACTTAAGTGTGTGTTTTGCAGAAATGGACTGACACAATACTGAACCAAAAACTATACCAGTGGATGGTAATGATACTTTAATGATGGCGACGACGATGAAGATGATGGTCATTTTAATATACGATTAAGGAAAACGACGGCGATGGTTAAATAAAAATAAACTATATAAATACGTGTGAACGTAATGCATAAAACTATTATGTATCTACGTGGCTTAAATAAACAAGAAGTTTACACAATACAATGCAAAACAACACGTCTGGACGGTAGACTGCATATATGTGTCGTGTTCTGTGAAAACTGGGCATAAAGCTTGTGCGTAAATTGTCATCCCAGATTACCCTGTGCGGACTGCACAGGCTAATCTGGGACGACACTTTACGCACATGCATTTTGCCCAGTTTTCTCAGAACGCGACTCATATGGGCATATATGTATTATAACTGCATGCTATTGGCAATGAATTCGCTTATTTAACTTCATTTGACTCTTGATTTAAGTAATCTTATGTTGTGGATGTTATTTAAAAATAAAATCAAAATCAGCTTTCGTATTTAACTGTTCCGCATACACGTTTACGTGAATTTCAAAGCATAAATTGTAATCACGGAAATTCACGGAAAAAACCCCACAAATACAGACATGTACGCGGTTAATTTACAAACTGAGTAACGTTTAATTGTTAATGAAATGCACGGTGATTCATCACCGCTCAAAACAAACTTAGCGCTGGTTGGTCGTCGAGTGTTGTTCGAACATTACGTAAACGCAATTACGCAGCAATTTATTAGATTGCTACAATATCCATCGAATCAATCGTAAAAAGAAATTCAAGTGATGAACTAATACGAATGGCTTTTGAACGACACAACATTAACTCTTATTTTTATTCCATGATTAAAGCGTGAAAAGTGTATCCGGAAAGTTTCTAATTATTTATTTCGTCCATTATCCATGCGTTCAGTTAATGGACTGAACATTTTAAGGATAAAGGCCGTGCTGCTACTGCTGCTGGTTCTGCTGCTATTCATGATGATCGTGATGCTGCTGCTGCTGATGTTGCTGCTGCTGCTGCTGCTGCTGCTGCTGCTGATGATGATGATGTTGATGATGATGATGATGGTGGTGATGGTGATGATGATGATGATGGTGGTGGTGGTGATGGTTGTGGTGGTGGTAGTGGTGGTGGTGGTGTTGGTGGTGATGATGATGATGATGATGGTGTTGGTGGTGGTGGTGGTGATGGTGATGGTGATGATGATGATGATAATGATGATGATGATGATGATGATGATTTTGATGATGATGATGATGAGGATGAGGATGATGATGTGGATGATGATGATGACGATGACGATGATGATGATGATGATGGTGATGATGATGATGATGATGATGATGATGGTGATGGTGATGATGATGATGGTGGTGGTGGTGGTGATGGTTGTGGTGGTGGTGTTGGTGGTGGTGATGATGATGATGATGGTGGTGGTGGTGGTGGTGGTGATGNGCAGGGTGGAACCAGAGGAACTGTAAGTGACCCACCAGTAACATTTCTTGTTTGTTTTGTGGTATTAATAATGCATAATAAAATTACCACTTAATTTCCTTTTTTTTTATTTAAGAGCATTCCATGTTACAAGGTCTGAGTGGAACAATGTCCTAGTCAAACAAAGCCAGTTCAAGGTCATAACAGGGTTACTTCAGAAGCAATTTATGACCATGGCTAAATCTGATTTGGTGGTGATTTGACTATAAAACACATGTGTTTGGACCCTGATTTTAACCAGGACCATCATAGTCATTTTAAGTACATTACAACACCAAACCATGGTCAGAACATGGCTATTTCGTAGTTGCAAAAACATGATCAAAACATTGTCATTTTGATGGCATGTGTTCATTATCATTACATTGCCATATCATAGCCGTTGTTGACCATGATCCAACATGTTCTGGTCATGGTGGCATTTTTATTAACATGATCGACCATGTTTGAAACATGGTAATATTATGGTCAAATGAGAGTCGGAACATGTTTTCTGGACATGTTTCAAACATGAATGACCATGTTTGAAACATGTTTTAAATATGGTTTAACTGTGATCTTTTCCGCAGGGAAATCTTTAACACACATGAAAGATCAACAAATAACATCTGAAATACATTATTCTGAAGTTGCAAATTTGTATTGCCTTTTTTTGATGAAAAAATATGGTGGCAGTAAATAAATTTCTCCTGTGGGAATTTTCACATGCAAATAGATTACCCATTTTTTCCCAGCCTTGGACCCTTAAGAGTTCTCATCCCTTATAGCGTTTAAATATTGACCTTGGACCGGAACATTCAATGGGGTTTAGTTGGTTTTGTAATTAAGGCATTTGATATTGGCTGATAATTTTGTATGTTTTGATGGGGACAGAAGCATCCTTTCGGTTTATACCCATATTTCCCAAGACTTGGACAAGNGGTGATCTTGTTGCTGTTAAGGCTAAATACCACCGCAAAAAAAGGTTGTCTTGGGAGTTATTAGAACACTGCTGATTTAAACATTGAAAAGTGTAACAAATACAATATCACTTACAAGAAAGCTACAAAAACTTTGAAAGAAGAATTTTAACACACAGTCATTGTTGAAAAAAAAGTTGTGAAATTAACCACTTTACGACACAGATTTATAAAGCTCTGTATTGATCAGGGATGCCATGAAGCTGATCATTACAAAACATCTTACCTTAAAAATCTTTTGAGTGGAATTTGGCCCGAAATATCATTTATTCATAAGAGCGGAAAAACAGATCTTGTGTGTTATTCGACAAAAACACTCCAGGATGCAATTAGGGAAGCAAACCACTTTGAAGAACTAGCCCAGGCTGACAATGAGGTATCATATGATATCGAAGATGAAACCGACAGCTCAATTGAACATAGAGCTATTGAGAAAACATATGTTCATCTGTTAAGAAGCTTGAAAATCAATATTATTCTCCTGATGAGAGGACACTAAATGCTCAGAAAGACTTTCTTGCCCCACTTCTTCTTCAAGCTGTGTATTGGTTGACAAATGAATATGTCATTCAAAATGATGTTTACGGATGAAGTGTAATTCAATATTTATCAGCATTTCATACGTTACGTATGACTTAAACAATAACATATTGATAACAAAATAAAACTTGTATTTATTTATTTAATGCGAACAGGAATGTCGATAAATTAATGTATCACACAGCCATTGTAAAGAGCTGAAACATAATAAACAACAAAATACATAATAACGATTAAATAAATTAAACAATTGTAATAAAAAGGTGTATGACAAGTACAAATCACAATGTTTTGGAAATTTCGTTCATANTCTCTTTGTCCTCTTTGTTTTTAGCTTGTGGCTCCACTCCGTTCGCAGCTGAGCCCAACATTGGACTCTTTTCTTGGAGCTTATTTCTAGGTGAGCAACACATATGGGAGAAATGTTCAATACCCAATATCAGGAACAGTCCAAGACATAAAAGTAGTTCCGTTAGAGGGTATTCAGTATGAAAATTGTAATGTTTCCGCGCATTTTCCATAGCTTCCCGCGCTTCCGGCAAAAGATCCAACATGGATACTCCAAAAAATACTCCGCCTGAAAAGCAGTTCATCAGACTGACTGCGCGTTTGAGCTTACCAGAATTTCCAAATTTATTGATAAGGCACTTGACCATCAAAATCGACAACGTTCCACTAAAAATGGATAATCCAAACAAAATGAACAAACTTGCAATCTTGCTGGACTCCATGACTGTCACCCAATTTCGCGAGATGTTGTTTATCCACAAATGCACAGTTATTTTTATTGGTGAATCTCATCACCAACACTCTTACCGAATCTCGCAGCCTTAATTGTAATTACGAAAATCTACGACAAATTAATATCTACACGGACACGATTGCGGTTTATGAACAACTGAATACTGTTAAATCGTTCATGCAAATCACGGTAATTCACCACCATTAAAAACCACAGCGTTGATATGATCGTAGACTGACGAATGGCTTTTGAACGATACAACAGTGTTTTTTATAACGTGTATTGATCTTTAATGAGAAAATCCAGTAACACACTCATTCAGTCAGTCTGACTTCAAAGTTTTAAATTTTAAAGCTAAAATTGCTTCATTTAAATCAAATACTTTTAACTGCAAACGTTAATGCGCCTTACAGCGATCGCGCGATCCCATCCATCATAACGTCAACGTTTACTAGCGTGTTAACGTTCATGTATATCCGCGGTTATTATTCATCTGCATCGGTAATTAAATAAGTTGAACTTAATCAGATAAAATTACACAATCGACGTCAGTTATCGTTTATGGCCTTTCGTTATCAAACATATATGAACGTGTATCGGCTATATACAGTCGTATAAACGTGGCGTATCTTTACATGATAAAAACGTGAAAACTGTATCCGGAACGTTTTTGTGGTGAATGATGTTCTATGCGTGTAAATTGATAATTAAAGTGTTGGTGTTCATGGTGAATATTTCGACGAAAGAATGAATATTTTATCATTTGGTTGTAATTGTATTAAGAAACCGATGTTTATCTTGCTGTTGCTGATGATGATGATTATGCTGAAGAAGAAGAAAAAGACTAAGAAGGTGAAGAAGACGATGATGTGGAGGATGATGATGCTGTTGCTGCTGCTGATGATGATGCTGATGATGATTTTTCCTTATTATAACTATTAATAATAATATAACTAGAAGTTTTATTAGGACTATTATTATAAGCATCATTATTATTATTACTATTATTATCGTTTATTCTTGTTCTTATAATAATTATTTTAGTATCATCATAATTATTATTATTACTTTTTATTGTATGGTTCACATTCTATTTTTACAAATTTTCAAACTTTTATTTTATTCATGATCTCACAACACCTGAGTTAGACCAATTGGCTGACGAGATACCGGATTTGCGAATCTTTCAACATTATGTTTTGCATCGTTAAAGTGCGTTTTTATTGCATGTATTACCGGATTACGCACAAAGAAACAACGTTGTAAACAAGGAATATATTTTCAAGTATTGATGAAGAATTTACGAAATAAATCTCGTTTACGCACATGACAAAATACCTGAAACACCTATTAATTGTCAAATTGTGAGACCGCGGAAGTATTACTCTACACATTCGTGTCGTACCAAATGTTTAGACAGTATGCGTGAATTAATGTTTTCCTTGTATCGGTCAAACCACATTTAATGCGCTAGAAACCTGTAGATAATATCTCTCTAAATGCGCCAAAACTGGTTATGTGTTCATGTTTAAGTCGCAGTTTGCTATGTAAGAAAAATACTAAACCGGTACGTACTGAAGTTGTAAAGGTGCCAAAAACATAATCCGGTTTTAGATTCACTTAAACTTCCAGTTTCGAAACTCCATTTTAAGTAGCAGGATATTGGTTTCCATTCCCGAAGCGAGTGTCCTGATATTTATGGTGTATTTTGACCTCATTCAAATCGCTACCAATATATGCTACCATTAGTCCATATCAATATTTAAGTGAACATTTCTGTTGGTTTATTCTTACATTCATTATTTATGATTCTGACCATTAAATCTCGATAGTAAGCGAGAAAACATACAGTTTGATTAAATAAATGCGAATCTTTATGGGACTTTTTTTCATAGGTGTCCTGCTGTCCGAGATACACATCAGTCTTATAATAAATCTGTCACTCAGCAACATTAATTACATAAGTAATTATTATTTTACTGACAAGTAACCTTGTTGTAACGTGTTTTACACTAATTGGCTGATGAGATACCGGATTTGCGAACCTTTCAAATTGCATCGACATTAGTTTTGCATCGTTAAGATGCGTTTTCATTGCATGTATGACCGGATGATACGCAAGTAAACAACGTTAGAAACATGGGATAAATTTGAAAATGTTGCTGAAGACTTTAAAAACAAAAATTCACGACGTGAAATTGTTTATATTGGTAAGAGTAAGAATTGTTTTAAACATGTAAGAATCTTTACAAATAAATAAGACGGTTCATACGGTCGATTCCAGCGTATTCGTAAAACAAATAAAACATAAAATTAGTGAATCCTCCCTCCCCTTTATCAAATATATCAGAGGAATACAAATCGCGTTTACGCACGTAACACAATACCTGAAACCCGTATACATTAGGAACGTAGCTGTGCGTAGGCAGTGTAGGCACGTGCCAGCACATCATTATGAAAAATCGAAAAAATAAAACGCCGGAAAATGCAAAAATTCGAATGCTATGGGGTTACAATCAGTGAAAACACTCCACATAAATCGCGTTTTCGCTAAGAAGAGACTTCCTTTAAACGAAAAATACCATAAAAGCGGAAAGTGGCGTCCCTGATTAGTCTTTACGGATTGCAAAGTCCAATCTGGGACGACACTTGACGCACATGCATTAAACCCCCTTTTTCCAAGAGCGAGGCTCAAATATAGACTTTAAGTGTGTGNAAAAAGTGTGACATTGAGAAAATCTATTATTAGCCTCTGTGACCTTGACCTTGACCCCAGTGACATCAAACCTCATCAAAAGGTACAGGTCCATGCAAGGTACCTACACGTCAAATATGGAGGAGATCGGTAAAATATTGAAGGCGCCATGAGAAACTGTAACAAAAGTGTGACGGAAAGTGTGACAGAAAGAAGGAAGTAAGGAAGGAAGGACAAAATGGGAACTAAAAACTCCACCGAAAATTTTCGGGGACCATAAAAATGTCAGGAATGTTTTTGTTGATGAAATTATTACATACAAGTAAGCGTAAAATAACACCTTGCACTATGCAATGCATCTGCACATGCAGGCCTTACAATAACTGCGAGCGTTCACTGTGTATTAGCCATACTTATTGCATTGACAATGCTATATGTTGTCATATATCGTGCTTGTCATGGGTCATTAAGCGCACAAGGGCAATTAGTACAAATCCGACGAAGCTAAAAATAATTTTCAGAAAATCCGGATCGTGTGAGCAGAGTTCGCGAAATAAAATCTCAAAGAACGTCACAAACAGAAAAGTCCCTGTGGCGATTCCTTGGAGAATCGCTGAAACGGTATCCCTGGCGATGACGTCATCGGAGCTATTTATAGCTTCGCCGATAAGGATACCGATTGGGCTAACAATGGCCAGGAATACAATAATACCCATGGCTTTCTTCGCGGACGCGAGAATCTCCAAAGACTGGAGACCGATTATGAAGAATACTAGACACTTGTGTAGAGCGACAGCTACAAGAATTTGCCAAACCTTTGAGGTTTTGTCATCAACGCTATTGCCAGCCTATCGAAAATCATATGCAGTGACAAGGCAACCATTAACACAATCCCTCGTATTTTCGAGCGTCTGACGTCGTCTGCGTCAATGTCTAAAGCGCTCCGAATGACATCATGTGTGCTTGGCTTTACGTCAACGTCCGGTGACGCCTTATGGCGAATAACGATCCGGTCACTATTGTAGAATACAACTTCCGTCTGATACGGCGTCCCGTCACGTGATAACCCACTTCCGGCGTAAGGATTGATAACGGATGTGCCTAAGGATTCGTCCACAGTGCCATAAGTGCGGTAGGTAAAATCGTCAGTATATGAGGAGTCTTCGAATTCGCTATGTTCAAGTATCTCTTTGTTTTGGTCTTTGTGTTTTACATCAGCGCTGTGACCAACTCCGTTAAATTTTATTTCGTTTGTCTCTTTGTCCTATTTGTTTTTGGCTTGTTGCTCCACTCCGTTCGCAGCTGAGTCCATCATTTGACTCTTTTCTTGGAACTTATTTCTAGGCGAGCAACACATATGGGAGAACTGTTCAATACCCACTATCAGGAACAGTCCAAGACATAAAAGAAGTTCCGTTAGAGGGTATTCAGTATGAAAATTGTAATGTTGCCGCGNACATAAAAGTAGTTCCGTTAGAGGGTATTCAGTATGAAAATTGTAATGTTTCCGCGCATTTTCCATAGCTTCCCGCGCTTCCGGCAAAAGATCCAACATGGATACTCCAAAAAATACTCCGCCTGAAAAGCAGTTCATCAGACTGACTGCGCGTTTGAGCTTACCAGAATTTCCAAATTTATTGATAAGGCACTTGACCATCAAAATCGACAACGTTCCACTAAAAATGGATAATCCAAACAAAATGAACAAACTTGCAATCTTGCTGGACTCCATGACTGTCACCCAATTTCGCGAGATGTTGTTTATCCACAAATGCACAGTTATTTTTATTGGTGAATCTCATCACCAACACTCTTACCGAATCTCGCAGCCTTAATTGTAATTACGAAAATCTACGACAAATTAATATCTACACGGACACGATTGCGGTTTATGAACAACTGAATACTGTTAAATCGTTCATGCAAATCACGGTAATTCACCACCATTAAAAACCACAGCGTTGATATGATCGTAGACTGACGAATGGCTTTTGAACGATACAACAGTGTTTTTTATAACGTGTATTGATCTTTAATGAGAAAATCCAGTAACACACTCATTCAGTCAGTCTGACTTCAAAGTTTTAAATTTTAAAGCTAAAATTGCTTCATTTAAATCAAATACTTTTAACTGCAAACGTTAATGCGCCTTACAGCGATCGCGCGATCCCATCCATCATAACGTCAACGTTTACTAGCGTGTTAACGTTCATGTATATCCGCGGTTATTATTCATCTGCATCGGTAATTAAATAAGTTGAACTTAATCAGATAAAATTACACAATCGACGTCAGTTATCGTTTATGGCCTTTCGTTATCAAACATATATGAACGTGTATCGGCTATATACAGTCGTATAAACGTGGCGTATCTTTACATGATAAAAACGTGAAAACTGTATCCGGAACGTTTTTGTGGTGAATGATGTTCTATGCGTGTAAATTGATAATTAAAGTGTTGGTGTTCATGGTGAATATTTCGACGAAAGAATGAATATTTTATCATTTGGTTGTAATTGTATTAAGAAACCGATGTTTATCTTGCTGTTGCTGATGATGATGATTATGCTGAAGAAGAAGAAAAAGACTAAGAAGGTGAAGAAGACGATGATGTGGAGGATGATGATGCTGTTGCTGCTGCTGATGATGATGCTGATGATGATTTTTCCTTATTATAACTATTAATAATAATATAACTAGAAGTTTTATTAGGACTATTATTATAAGCATCATTATTATTATTACTATTATTATCGTTTATTCTTGTTCTTATAATAATTATTTTAGTATCATCATAATTATTATTATTACTTTTTATTGTATGGTTCACATTCTATTTTTACAAATTTTCAAACTTTTATTTTATTCATGATCTCACAACACCTGAGTTAGACCAATTGGCTGACGAGATACCGGATTTGCGAATCTTTCAACATTATGTTTTGCATCGTTAAAGTGCGTTTTTATTGCATGTATTACCGGATTACGCACAAAGAAACAACGTTGTAAACAAGGAATATATTTTCAAGTATTGATGAAGAATTTACGAAATAAATCTCGTTTACGCACATGACAAAATACCTGAAACACCTATTAATTGTCAAATTGTGAGACCGCGGAAGTATTACTCTACACATTCGTGTCGTACCAAATGTTTAGACAGTATGCGTGAATTAATGTTTTCCTTGTATCGGTCAAACCACATTTAATGCGCTAGAAACCTGTAGATAATATCTCTCTAAATGCGCCAAAACTGGTTATGTGTTCATGTTTAAGTCGCAGTTTGCTATGTAAGAAAAATACTAAACCGGTACGTACTGAAGTTGTAAAGGTGCCAAAAACATAATCCGGTTTTAGATTCACTTAAACTTCCAGTTTCGAAACTCCATTTTAAGTAGCAGGATATTGGTTTCCATTCCCGAAGCGAGTGTCCTGATATTTATGGTGTATTTTGACCTCATTCAAATCGCTACCAATATATGCTACCATTAGTCCATATCAATATTTAAGTGAACATTTCTGTTGGTTTATTCTTACATTCATTATTTATGATTCTGACCATTAAATCTCGATAGTAAGCGAGAAAACATACAGTTTGATTAAATAAATGCGAATCTTTATGGGACTTTTTTTCATAGGTGTCCTGCTGTCCGAGATACACATCAGTCTTATAATAAATCTGTCACTCAGCAACATTAATTACATAAGTAATTATTATTTTACTGACAAGTAACCTTGTTGTAACGTGTTTTACACTAATTGGCTGATGAGATACCGGATTTGCGAACCTTTCAAATTGCATCGACATTAGTTTTGCATCGTTAAGATGCGTTTTCATTGCATGTATGACCGGATGATACGCAAGTAAACAACGTTAGAAACATGGGATAAATTTGAAAATGTTGCTGAAGACTTTAAAAACAAAAATTCACGACGTGAAATTGTTTATATTGGTAAGAGTAAGAATTGTTTTAAACATGTAAGAATCTTTACAAATAAATAAGACGGTTCATACGGTCGATTCCAGCGTATTCGTAAAACAAATAAAACATAAAATTAGTGAATCCTCCCTCCCCTTTATCAAATATATCAGAGGAATACAAATCGCGTTTACGCACGTAACACAATACCTGAAACCCGTATA
The DNA here is from genome assembly GCA_007657795.1 of Dreissena rostriformis. Taxonomy (NCBI): domain Eukaryota; kingdom Metazoa; phylum Mollusca; class Bivalvia; order Myida; family Dreissenidae; genus Dreissena; species Dreissena rostriformis. The sequence continues at coordinate 4,974 of VMBQ01002858.1, read as the reverse complement.
CATTAGGAACGTAGCTGTGCGTAGGCAGTGTAGGCACGTGCCAGCACATCATTATGAAAAATCGAAAAAATAAAACGCCGGAAAATGCAAAAATTCGAATGCTATGGGGTTACAATCAGTGAAAACACTCCACATAAATCGCGTTTTCGCTAAGAAGAGACTTCCTTTAAACGAAAAATACCATAAAAGCGGAAAGTGGCGTCCCTGATTAGTCTTTACGGATTGCAAAGTCCAATCTGGGACGACACTTGACGCACATGCATTAAACCCCCTTTTTCCAAGAGCGAGGCTCAAATATAGACTTTAAGTGTGTGTTTTGCAGAAATGGACTGACACAATACTGTACCAAAAACTATACCATGTGAATGGTAATGATACTTTAATGATGGCGACGACGACGACGATGAAGATTTTTTTTTATTCAATATAAGACATACAATGTATACATGTATATGATCATAAAACAAAGTGATACAATGTAGCTGCAATAATGTTCAAACATGTTATACAAGATATGCTAATATATACTTTTTGACATTGTAGTTTCCTTTTGATTAAAAAAAAGTTAATATGTATTTTTTTCTTTGGTTATTTGTGATAGGTGTTTAAAAAAAAATGAAAAAAAAATGAATAAAGATGAGTTGCATAAAGTGGGTAGAAAGCATAACTGGACTTGTTTATGAAAGTTCAATGTGTTTCCATTTTTGTTCAAATATATGAAGTGTATCATTGTTGAGGGCTATTTCTTTTTCAACTTGAATCTTCAGTTTTAAATAATTGATAAAACAGTTCATTGTAGGTGTTTGTTTTCTGTATTTCATGCTGAATATGAAATATTTCATTAATATAATAATGTAGTTCACAGCGTTACTAACCTCTTGTAATTTAAAGCTATTTACCCCTAAACTGATGTCTAAGAGAGATAGCTTAACATTTAATTTTTGTTTCTCTAGAAAGGTTGTCAATTGATTCCATAGAGTTTGAATATGTTTACATTCCCAGAAAAGGTGTTCTTTTGTTTCAATATGTTCACTACACATATCACATAGATTTGTGTTGGATAGGTTGCATTTAAAAGAATATTTATTTGTAGCTATGATTTCTCTGGATGTATTTATATTGAAAATTTCTCAGTGTGTTCTCAGTAGTTGATTAATATGGCATGACAAATATTTGTTTCCAATAAAATTCTTTTTCTCCAAGAAGGTTTTTCAATTTAGTTTGAGCTTTAGAAGTTTCGGTAGGGTTTTTTTAATTTGAAGTGTGTAAAATATTTTGGTCGTTTTGTTTTGTTTTGCAATTATGTTTTCTACGAATGTTTTTTGAGTACATGGAGTGTTATTTGTATTGGTAACAGTTTTAATATGTATGGGTATACTTTTGATCAATGTGTAGTACATCAGGAAATTCCGAATATGTAGCATAAATTATCAAAAGAATAGAAGTCGTTTATTCTGTAGTCGTTCAATTGATCTACATATTTTATGTTTCGTTCAAACCAATGTTTATAGAAAAACGTTTTATTGTTAGTAGTTATGTCTTTATTGTTCCATAAAATGGTTTTACTGTTTATTTTGGTTTCTAAATTATGAGTAATCTTACACCATGCCGATAGCACATTCGATAGAAATATGTTTTTGGTTGAAATTTCATCTAAAATATTATTGTTGATATTACATTCAAAAAGTAAGGAGTCACCATATGTTTTTAGAATTTTCTGGTAGAATAATTTCCATTTACTCGTATTGGTATTATCTAAATATCTTTTAACCCAACTGCATTTGATTGCATTCAGGAATGAATCTATGTCCGTTAGTCTGATACCCCCATATTCTACTGATTGAATTAATTGAGTTCGCTTAATTTTATCAGGTTTACCGTCCCATATGAAATTAAATATTTCTGATTTTATATCTTTAATAATATCATTTGGTGGGTTTGGGAGAACTGTTAGTGTATAAATTAATTTAGGGAGTGCAAACGTTTTCAACACGGTGTTTTTTCCGATTAGTGTAAGTTTACGATGCTGCCATGATTTTAAACAATTTTTTAATTTTTGTAATTTAGGCAATATGTTTTTTAGAACTGTTTCATTTTCATTGCTTGTAAAGGTTATTCCTAACGTTGTTGCTTCATCTGATGTCCAGCTGAATTTTATTTCTTTTTTAAGATGCATATTACTTTGTTTAAGTTTACCTACTCGTAGCACAGTGCATTTACTTTTGTTTAGTTTAAGACCTGATGTCTTTCCAAAAAGGGTTAGCGATTCTATAAGATTATTGAATGAGTCACTACTGTCATTTAAAACATAAGTTGCATCGTCAGCAAATAGGGACTGTTTAATTTCTTCGTCTGGTTCTAGCGATATTCCTTTTATATGTTTATTTGATTGGATGTAGTGTGATAGATATTCGATGCGTATAATAAATAGCGAGGATGAAAGTGGACATCCTTGTCTAACCGATGATGAAGATGATGATCATCATTTAAATATACGATTAGGGAAGACGACGTCGATGGTTAAATAAAAAGCAACTATATAAATACATGTGAAAGAAATGCATAAAATTATTATCTATCTACGTGGCTTAAATAAACAAGAAGTTTACACAACCTAGACTGCATTTTTGGGCATATATGTATTATAACTGCATGATATTGGGAATGAATTCACTCATTTAACTTCATTTAACTCTTGATGTAAGTAATATTATGCTGTACATGTTATTTAAATATAAAATCAAAATCAGCTTTCGTATTTTACTGTTCCGCATACACGTTTACNCGATGACGACAATGCGAGAGTGCGAGAATACGATGACGAGAGTGCAAGAAAACGATGACGACAGTGCGACAATACGATGGCGACAGTGCGGTAGTACGATGGCGACAATGCGACAATGCGAGAGTACGAGAATACGATGACGAGAGTGTGAGAATACGATGACGAGAGTGCGAAAATACGATGACGACAGTGCGGCAATACGATGCCGACAGTTCGACAATACGATGGCGACAGTATGACAATCGGATTGTCGTCATCGTACTATCGCACTGCCGCCATCGTATTTTCGCATTCTCGTCATCGTATTCTCGCACTCTCGTCATCGTATTCTCGCACTCTCGTCATCGTATTCTCGCATTGTAGCCATCGTACTCTCGCGTTCTCGAATTCTCGCACTCTGGATTTTAATGTGTAACCACGATGGCACTAACGGTATTCCGTAAATCCATGACTGACACCCAATTGCGCGAGTCTTTTGGTCACAAAGGCCAATATATTATAATATTTTACTTAACGACACATGTTTTCTTAGTTCAAACTGTAAACCTTTTTTTGAAGTGGCATCAAAGCCTAAGGCTTACGGACAGGCTCTCGAGTCCTTTTTCCGCGTCCCAAGATGGACTTCATATTCACTTCGCCACGTCTATTTGTATTTTCTATACACGATTACTTGATTTAAACAAGCTGATTTGTGAACAAGGAAATACAAACTAATAAAATAACACGCATGCCATTTCTTTACAACTGAATGAAGCAAGAGACGCTAATTCATCGCCGCTGAAAACCATAGCGCTCTTTGGTCGTCTATCACAGTTTAAACATTTCGTAAACCGCATGTACGCAGCAGTTCATTTAATTCGCTACAATGCCCGTCGAATTACTCGTAAAAAGACATTCAGATAATAAACTAAGACGAATTCCATTTGAACGATACAACTGGGTTTCTTGTATGCACGTGCTACACTTTACAATAGTCTCCAACCGTGTAATGGTCTTCAAAATCCAGTAAAAGTTATGCAATTTTTATAAAGTTCGGCTTCAAAGTGTTTAATTTAAAATCTCAAAATTCTTTTAAGTGCCAGTACTTCCCTAGTACAAAAACAAGACAACTTTTTTAACGATTCTCCATTTTATAAGAATATGCGATGACATGCAGAAATCTTTCAAATCTCGTTTAAACATTCTTTCTTTTAGTAATGTTAGTCAGTTTAAACTTAATTTAGTGAATATGATCAAAGGTTGCACACATGATCGCAAAATTATTAATAATAATAGTGAATGACCTGGAAACACAAAGAAAAAGAAAATGGTAGGCACCAAAAATAATAATCTGTCGAGTTATTGGAAACAAATAACTTTTTTACGTCCTAACTGCAAACGTTATTGCGACTTACAGCAAACACGCGTTCCCCAATTACTTCCATCATATTGAACGTCAATGTCAACGATTACAAGCGATGTCGGTAATAATTATTCATTTAACTCAGCAATTGAAGTTAAAATAAGATTCATGCAATAAGATACATTTCATATATCAGTATCAATTATCGCATATGGCCTTTAGTTACCAACATGTATACATACGACCGTTTATCCATTATAGAGTGGTATAAATATTGCGTTCAAAATGTACATGAATAAAACGTGAGAAGTGTATCCGGATAGTTTTAAACTGTCGTTAGTGTGTTCAGGTGGTTACGAAAACGTTATAGTTATAGTTCTAGTGCACTACAGTCCCCCGCATCCCCCATTAGATCTTTCAAAAGATGTAATGTCAAATTAATGTCTCTTTATTTATTAGTTATGCTACATACAAAAATTAATTATATAAAAAATTAATTGCAATAACTCTTAAAATGTGAAAGCAAGAGTTCTGGCTCTTGTACCCTACGCTATACTCCCATGAGATCTTACTTCGTGTAAAGGTTCATGCTTATTCCTTCTCGAGTTATGCGCCGGACAAGAAATTCGAAGGCCGGACGTCTGGACCCGCATTCAGTACACCCTCCATCCCACCCCTGCCCCACATTAAACTTTGTCGTTCAGGAGTATAATTATATTAAACAACTTATGTTAACAATTGTGACTCAAAGTATACATGCAACAGTTAATGTAATATTTAACCATTCAATTTTGAATTCTCTACATTAAAAAAAATCACTTTGGTTTGGTTTCAGTTTTCCCACTGC
>VMBQ01002857.1:91365-118690 GCA_007657795.1 Dreissena rostriformis | reverse complement strand
ATAGCAACACCGATGATGATATTATCACAACCCAATAAATTGTTATCAGTATCATCACAGATGACCGAGTTGGTTCATAATACAATGGTCATTGGTTCGATCCCAGGTGCGGTTCACTCTTTTTACGTGTTTTTCTTTCTTTAATTTCGTTCTAGTTTTATACTGGACCTCTTCAGTCCTGTTGTTTACATTATCAATTTCAAGCATTTAATCAAAAACTTCAAAACATGCCGAAATATGTGAACAAGTCATTGAAAGTAATTGATGATTTAAGGTCGAGTTTGATTCTGTATGGTCTTATGTTTGTAATTAAATATTGTATTATTGTTTTTTTTGTAATCTGTTGTGATCCCAGTTAAGATTGTAAACAAGGTCTAATGTGTATGCATATTTCTAGCCATCTATTTATGTATTTTATGATATTTGGCATCGACGGTAAGGATTGTTAACAAATATTCTCTGTTTTAAGTGCGGTGACCCCTTTTTTATTTTTGTTTTATGATGACAACACGTAGATTAACATATTTGAGAAGTTTCGCAGAATTCTATTTGACATAACTTTTTTAAATAATTCCATGTATGTGGTTAAAATAGTAAAATTTACGGTTTTTTGGGTGACATAACAATTATAAAAATAAATTTCTTACAATTTAACTTGTGTACTCCATTTTATTGGTAGTGGGTGGTTAACTTAAATGGTATATTATGTATCTTACCTTATATAATATCAGCATTTTGCCAAATTCATAGGTTATTAATTATTTATACGCAATTAGAGATATTTAAGTTTTAATGAAAAAATACATGTTATATAATGGTGAATAAAATCAAAACAAGGCCGGTGACCCTATTTTTTTATTTTATTTTTTCATATAGCATTTGTATGAATTATTGAGATAAAAATTTTGAACAAAATCTATTTCATGGGAAAAAAATCAACAAAACTGCAGCAATACCCCTTAATATGTATATATTATTATTATATTATAACATAACTCACAAGAATGCATTACATATTACTTTTTTTGTAATTAATCTTCATGTCTCAGTAAGTATTATATCTATAACATTTACCCTTATCCACTTTCAATTGCAGATTTGTTTAACAAATGTTGGCCTCAATGCTTATTTTGATAGTAAAACAATCGCTATAACTGGTAACGAAGCACTTGTTTTGAATTCTACTGTTCACCGAATAAGTGAGTTATACTTTTCGCTCATTTATTGGCGTCGGCATAATGATCTCGTTATAGTTTTTGTGCGTAAGATGCATATTTAAGACTGATATTAATTAAATGAAAAAATGACAAACGGCATCTTGTAAATTATGGGAGGTCACTATCCAACTCGTTTTAGCTCTAACCTGCAATTGAATATACTATGCCCCCTTTTGTACTAAAAGCAGGTCTTAGTTTGCGTTCTTCATATATCTTTGTCGAATAGAGGTGTTAAGTTACAATTTCGTACATGTCTTTCTTTAAAGTCATTGGGAATGGCAAATAGCGTTAACCTGAGAATTTGCTTAGTTTCACCTCTTGTTGAGCAGGTTTTTTTTGTAACAATAAATTAATTTGTCTACTTGTCTTCTGGCTTTCTGACCGAGGCCTAAAGACATGAAACTACAAAGGAGTTTTACATCGAATAGTTCGAACGATTATATATACACTCTCACGTCGGGTTCTGTATCGCCGTAATGCTCTGGTTATGTTAACGCGCAAGAACTCCACATCTGTTTGACTACTAGAGGTACTACTGCAATTAACATTTATCAGATGCTTTACGCGTCTTGAGTTCGCATACCAAAATCCATAAATTTGCCTATACTTACGCAGAACCAAAGCCCTATTTTTCGTTTAGATGGTAATTAAACAACAATGGAATACATGTGTGTATATTTCCCTGTATATCTACTTATCATATTCAGTTAAACATTTCACACAGCGGGCCCAATGTTTATGCCCCGGTAGAGTGGCATATAGCAGTTGAAGTGTCAGTCCGTCCGTCCGTCCGTCTGTCAGTCTGTGTATCCGTCCGAAAACTTTAACGTTGGTCATAACTTTTGCAATATTGAAGATAGCAACTTGATATTTGGCATGCATGTGTATCTCATGAAGCTGCACTTTTTGAGTGGTGAAAGGTCAAGATCAAGGTTATCATTCAAGGTCAAAGTAAAATAAAATGCATGTGTATCTCATTGAGCTGCACATTTTGAGTGGTGAAAGGTCATGGTCATCCTTCAAGGCCAAAGGTAAAAAAAATCAAAGCGGCGCAGTAGCGGGCATTGTGTTTCTGACAAACATATCTCTTGTTAAAACGTATTTCGATCATCATTTTCAGACACGGTTGTCATTTAAATAATTTTGGTAAATGTTGTAATGTTATGTTGTTGATTATATGTCTTGCAATTGTAACTAAACACATTGTACACGCTTTTGTTCTATAACGGCAAGTACACACAAAATGGTTCAGAAATTAGATTGCACTTGGGCACACGTTTACAAAAAGTGTTTACATGTTTTATTTATACGCGTAAATATAAACAAAAACATTTCTTGTAGATTTAGAGCACACTATTCCTTAACATAAATAGAAAGTATTCATTCTCGAAAACTTAGTCCCGCGAAACCTTCTGTTAACCATGGTTTAATGTTATGTATTGTCATCGATTGACATTTCGCAAGGTTGTTTTGTACCACTTGTTTAGCGCAGATGAACATACAAATATAGTATCCCTAATATACGATACTTTAAAAAAAAAAAATGTTTATAATATGCGCAGGGATGTCCACACTTTAACATTGTCCATCCAGTTTTTCTCCGACGGCCTCGACCTCTCCCTCCACCTAGCGTGCCCCGAAGAACAGTCTTGCACAGAGAGTCGTGTCTGGTGACGTGTCCAAACCAAGCCAGCTTTCGTCGTTTGACGGTCCCCAGTAGGGGCTGTTGTGGACCAAAAAGTGTTGCAGTCATGTTCCGGACGTACTCGTTGGTCTTGTGCTCCGTGTAGGAGATGCGGAGAAGTTTTCGGAGACATTTATGTTTAAATGCCTGTATCCTGCGTTTTGTGTCCACGTGAAGTGTCCAGGTCTCGCAGCCGTATAGTAGGACGAAGACTACGAGAGACTTGAAGAGTCTGTACTTGGTGGGGAAGCTGATGGAACTGCTTGATTACAACCTGCTCAGCTTGGCCATCGCTGCGGTCGCCATAGCATTTCTTATTCGGACCTAACCGGTAATGGTACCATCCTTGGACATGGTTGCGATCAAGTAAGTGAAGCTGGTAACTTCCTCTAGCCTCTTGGACTTCTCCGTGCTTACCTCCATCCCGTATGCTCCTGCTCTTTCATAGAGTTTGTTGGTGAGATATTAAAGTTTACAGCTGGTGCCACCCATGAGGTCAATGTCATCAGCGAATCTCAAGTTAGAGATGGGTCTTCCACCGATGGTGATAGAGGTGTGGTGATCATGGAGAGTCTGCTGCATTCTTCTCAAGAAAAATGTTGAACACGACAGGAAAGAGCAGACATCCCTGACGGACGCCCACTGATGTCCTGAAGAAGTCCCTCTGCTGTCCGTTGAGAAGTAATGCGTTGCTGGCGTTTCCGTAAAGTTCTTGAATAACTTTCCCAAGCCCTTCGTCAATGTTGAATCATCTCATTACATGCCTTAGGCCATCATGTCACACGAGGTCGAAAGCTTTCTTGAAGTCAATGAAGTTGTGGAAGAGCTCGCGTTGTTGTTGCAGGTGATTCTCAATGATGCAGTTGAAGATCTGTTCCAATGTGCTTCGCCCAGCTCTGAATCCAGCCTGCTCTTCGGCCAGCAATTCCTCGGCCATACTTTTCAATCGATTAAGGATGATGCGTAGCGTGACTTTGCTGGGATGACTGATGAGGCTCATGGTGAGGTGATTCTAGCACAACGTTTTCGGTAGGGGTATGACCAGTGACTGAGTCCACTCCTTGGGCCACTTCTTCTCTTCCAAAATCTGTTGGCAAAGTACCGTCCTTGCTGCAGTCGTTGCCTCTCCTCCGTGCTTAATCAGCTCAGAAGGGACGTTGTCTACTCCCGAAGATTTTCCTGCCTTAAGACTACACACTGCCTCCTTCCCCTCTACCTTAAGTATGGACGGTTTTTCGTCGTCCGCTTCTTGTCTGGGATTGTTCTGAAGGAGACTGGAGTATGGTTGAAGAGGGAAGTTGTAGAGGTCACTGCAGTATTCAGTCCACCTTTTTAGGACTGTGGCACTCTCGGTAAGGAGATTCTTGTCAGCGTATGATATAACTCCGGCTTAGGGCTGACTGGTCTTCGTGAGGATCTTGGGGTGCTGTAGGCCTCCTAACTGCTGCCTGTAGTCATCTTTTTGTCGATGATTGTACATTGTACCTTTTTCATTCAATCTTGGCCTCGTTCATCTTCTTCCATACCTCCCTGTTCACTTTCTGGTAATTTTCCCTATAATCCAGGCTGGTGTACTTATACCTCAGCTCTCTTCTTTTGCCACATAGGTCCATGATTTCGGTCGTCACCCATGGCTTGTTTTTCTGTGTGTCTTTCCCAAGCACTTCTTCGGCCGATGACAGTTTTACATCCTTGATGCTGTGGGTTATGGTGTCGGTATCATTGTCTAAGATGTTCAGGGTTGCAAATTTGCCACCTCTCTGTGCTTCACATGTTCGCCTTGTTGATGCTGGACTTGAACCGTTGCGGCGCCAGTATGACATAATACGTGTATAATATAATATAATAGTATGATACTCAAACGGGGCGTTTTATGTACCCTTGATGACAATATGTACAAGCTAGACTATTACAATATTGTATCACCATGCGGCATGTGTGTGTTACTATTATTGTTAATTAGAGATTATTCGTACAAGAACCACTCAGGCAGGCTTTCTAGATAACAAAGACCTTCGCGTTGAAACACGGTGAATACACGGATTATCACGGAGAGACACGGCATAACACGGAAGATGCCGGATGTTTATTAATATATGGGCAATATGAAATTCGCTTCACTTTTTTGTGTGCTATCGACGATGCAACATGGGCGATGAGATGACAAGCTGATACGGATGAGATGCCAGCGTCTACTACAAAACGCTCAGGTTGAAAACAGTATCCTGATTGCTAAAGCAAGAGAAATAGAAAAGTCGTTAACAAAATTGTATCTAAACCGGTGAAAATAACGAAAGGGAGAAACCATCTGGGTCAGCCACTGGCTCGCCAGAAGACCAGACCTGGGCCAATACGCACTGCTGATGTGCGAACTGAAGAAAGACGACTCAAAGGGATTCTTTAATTTCCTGCGCATGGACTTTCAGATATACCAAGAGATCCTGACACGCATTGAGCACATATTCGAGCCTCTGACATCTGGCATTAAGTTAGCAATACCATCGCAGTACCTAGCGTCAGGGGGGACACCCACCTCTCTTCTATGTATGGATTCCGGGTTGCACACAACACCATCTTCAAGATCACCCGTCAGGTGTGCGATGCGATATTCGTAGAATTTGCTGAGGAACTAATTTCCTTTCCTGAAACGCCAGATGAGTGGAAGAACATCACCAAGCAGTTCGGCGACCGATGGCAGCTGTCCTCGGCGTGGTGGTTTCTTGTACTTTAACTACACAGGTTACCATTCCATAATCCTCATGGCCTTGGTCGACGCCGACTACAAGTTTATTTGGGCGGAAGAAGGCAGAAACGGATCAGCCGGCGATGCTCACGTGCTCAACAACAGTTAGCTGAGGGAAACAACCGACAAGGGAGTGTTGGGTCTACCTGATCCTTAACCTGTACCAAACGACGACAAACCAATACGGTTCTAGATTGCGGCGGATGACGCATTTGCCATGAAAAAGTGGATCATGAAACCTTTCTCTAAGAAAAATATGTCACATTCCGAGAGAGTCTTTAGCTACCGACTGTCCAGGGGGCGACGGATTGTGGAAAACGCGTTCGGGATTCTTGCTCATCGCTTTCAATGTCTACACACTACAATATTGCATTCTTCAGAGACAGTGACGTATATTGTGCTGTCCTGTATAATCTTACACAATCTTATGAGACTGCGAAATAGAAATGAGCATGTACGTGTACATGAAAGCTGCAGTTCGATCTGGTAGGAGTTCTGGCTGGGCGCAGTGCTAGCGAAGTTGACATTGACGCGAGGTTCTGTCCTCCCGTTGTCCCATGTATGAGTATCGCGGGCACTACCGAAGACAATTCGTTGTTGCTGCTGAAATCCCGTCAAAATGTTGTAAAGGACATTTAAGGTTGCCGTGGCGTAGTGGATTTGGTGTCCGCCTAGCGATCGGGAGGTCACGGGTTCGATCCTTACAGTGGGAGCGTGCTTTAGATCTTCTCCAAAGACACTTAGTACTGGTTCTAGTCCCAGGAAACGGACTCGAGAGACTTTGAAGTAATCCTTAGGCTTTCGATGCAATCGAGCTAAAATAAATAGGTTTAAACTAAAGGACATGGGATCATTTTATTTATCCAGCTGTTGCTGCTGAGAATGTTGACGTGGCTGCTCTTCCATAATCATGGGGACGAATTACTTACCGACATGAGGGATTTGTAGTTGGCGAGACTCCCCTGCAAAGTGTAACATCATATAGAAGCTGTGCTAGAACATTGGAAGAATTTTCGGGTCCATGTTTGCAGCCATTGCCCCGAACCATGTTCGACATACAAATCTCTGTTCACGCGTCAGAAGCCCTGTTATCTGTCCTATCTGTTCCTGCTGAGACTGAAGCGAGCTGATGAGGTTCACTACCTCATCGGTGTCGTGAAGGGCTTGGACAGGCATGTTGGTCTTTATCTGAGATGATGATTTGTTGTCAAGGTTTCTTTCTCTCTCAGTGCAGGTCTTCCCATAGGATACGGTTGGTTCTAATTCTTGAAACAGATCACCGGTCTCCTCTGGTTCTTCTTGGCTGTAATACCCCCTCTCCTGCTCTGAGTCTGTGGAAACCATGGGGAGTGCTGTGTCAAGGCTAGATTTCAACTGCTAAGAAAAACGTGAAACACGATGAACTTATAGGGTAGAAATTGTATATAGAATATATGGTTAGTGTCTTGAAAGGGGTATCCGGTTAGCCGAAGACACTAACCATCTATTCTGTTTGTCATGATGCTTCCATTTTTTACTTTATGATTGATTTCAAGCTTTTCTTGTCATGGAATAAAATAATAAAAGTCGATTAAACTCAAAAGCGGATTTCATCGGTAAGATCCGGTATGTGGCATAGGCAATTCATAAGTCACGTGGCAACTAACCGAATATAATTTAGTTTATCCGATATCTCTTTATCCGGCAGTAAATATGGAATATGTTGACAGGAAAAAAAGTATAAATTTAACTACACTATCCTATTATAAAAACATTACAAGAACTATCACATGATTAATGTTAAATTGTACTCACACTGCATGCTGATTTGCCCTTCACGCTTTATGTGGGACGTCAGGAACGCAGAGTTCTGCATTAGGAAGGTGCCGAGCCGCTCTTTTAGTCTGACAGCTTTCCGACCCTCGTCCTTGTAACAGGTCTTCAGCATAGGCCTAGACTCCAGATTCAACTGTGCTGCCTTGTACCTCCAGAGGTCCGTCTTCTTGGCACTGTTTTTGTACCCCTTCATACTCTTTTTATACAACATAGGGTTTTCCTTTAGCAAATCGGCCATGACGACCTCCTGCTTCTCTGTAAGGACGAGGGACGCCTTCCTTTCCTCTTTAGGGTCAGTTTCGGTAGGTGGTGGTTGTAGATCTTGTGAAGGTGGTGGCGATCTTTATCTAGACATCGATCATTCTTGTCGTTGCTGCTATTCTCCATCTCCATCGGTGGTGGATGCTACTCTTGAAGACCTGTTCGGAACTGGAAGGTCCACTCTGGCGGTACGCTTCGTCTTTGCTGGCATGTTGACCCTCGAGTTATGTTTGCGAAATACGAGTTAACACCTACGAGGCCCGATTGCAGGATGTAAAATCACCAAATCAAAACTTGCTTTTATGCGAGTTATTTTTGTGCGGGGGTAGATAGTGTTTAATCCGTGTTGCTGTCGTGTTGGTCCGTGTCGTTATCGTGTAGGTCCTGGATGGTCCGTGTAGAAACCGTGTTTATCCGGGACTATCCGTGTCTCTGCCGTGTTAGTCCGTTATACGCCGTAGCTCTGTCGGGATAGTCCGTGTGGGTACCGTGTTGATTTCGTGTTGCTGCCTGGCTTGTCCGTGTTGGTCCGTGTTGATGCCGTGCTGTAACTAAGGTGGTGGTCTTTGGTAAACCGTCGGCGCTCAAAAATGCTATAAAGCCCACGGTTCGTTCCGGATCTTCATCCTGGGGATCCCGAGACTGTCGTGTTTATCCATGCTTATATGGGAATGGAACTTTTAGGTCGAAGCAACACGGTCGTGACAACGGTTTAAAATACATTACTCTATTCGATTTTGTTTGTACTGTTGATGTATGATGTTTGATGTTAATATATAACGAGTGAATGTGTAGACTAATCGGGTTTACAATGTTATGAACAACAGTGCGTGTTATTCAATCAGAATGCAACATTTGAGTAAAAATACCAAACTTGACACTATTTATGTATATGCCTTATTCTTATAAATAAGACGCTAGTTTATGTAATGTTGTTCTTATTTACATTGCTTGTTTACGAGTGATCTATTGTTCTAAAATCTAGAGACATGACTTTTCCTGTTTCGTTTTTGGCGGAAAAATTTTCTTGCAAAAATTTCTTGTGGCGAAAAAATTCAAGTAGCTGACAGTCTCCTTTGGTAGGCAAATTTTTTCAAAATTTCAATATTATTATAATTCGGAGGGTGCAACTTTTGTGTGGCCGGTTGTCTTAGGATGCTGAGTATAAATCCATACTTGGGTGGTTACCTTCTGTTTATTACAAAAAATTTGTTTATTGCAAAAATAGTTTTTTGTGGAGATGGGTTTTGCTCGGATATAGGTAACTCCCAGCTCTTATTTGGCTTTTATCTGGATAGTTAGTCACTTTGCGGAATTGCTTTACATTGCGGATTTGCATATTGCGGAACTGCTTTACATTGCGGAACTTTGCGGATTTGGATAACATTGCGATTAATGTTGCGGATTTGCTCACTATTGCTTATAATAATTTTGCATAGACTGTCAGTTACTTAAAATCAGGAAGGCCACTTGTGGAATTAATCACTCCTGATTTACATAAAGTTTCGTATCTTTGATGTTGTGGCTCATTCTCTCCAACTAAAATTTTGTTCTTACACCTAGTCCATAATTATGATCTAGTCATTTGTTATTGCAAAGGAAAGGTAAAATAAAGAAGTTATAACTTTATTTTGTGTTATTCGAAATTCATATACTAAAATAATGTGGTTTATTTGTTTTAAAAATAAACCGGGTTATTTTGTTGAAGTNCATGTAAAATGTAAGCCCTCACGTTTTCATTCATATCATCCGTGTTTTAATAATAACTGGTAAAATCAACAAATACAACAAATCATCATTCAAATTGCGACAAAGTTTGCAAAAGATTTGTCAAATTTACCTCTTCAACATTGTCAGAAAACGAATACAAATAGCGAATCTCTCATTTACAGGTTTATTCTTTAGAACATTTTAATAGGTGTTGTGCACTCGACACTCAACCTTTCCTGGAAGACGAGATTGCAAACATATATGATGGAGCCGCACCTAGAGGTCGCAATGTTCGAACGCTCAAAGCCTAGTCCAGGAAAAGAAACACTTGCCGAGAGCAATCACACAATCTCTCAACTAGTATGTAAATCGTGTATATATTTAAAGCATTAATCTGTTTCACATAACATTTGTTCCTACTACAAAAGTTAGTAATTCTACAAATTATAGCAAAAAGTGCACGCAGTTATGAAGTCAACGCCTTTGCTTTGTTAAGGTGGCGAAATATAAATGTTATAATTTTATGTTGTGGTAACCTTGTAAGCCGTTGAACAAAACTTCATCTGTAGTTTGCCTCTGTCAGCAATATAAACACGAATTATAGATATAGGACCCGTTGCTATAATAAAACATGCTAGTGAAGCTGAAGGTTCAGTGTGTTTATATTTGTTATCTGAGACTAGACGATGTAAAGTATATATGCTTTTTACACTAACTATAGAGTAAACCAGACCAACCGCGCGCTGAGAAGACTGGACTGGATTCTGTAGATCTTCGCTGGTCTACTCCATTTGAGTTGGAAAAAAGGTGGATTTATCAAATAATTTTCTAAGAAAACTCAGCAGAGTCAAAATGGACATCCTACAATCAAGAATTCAAAGAAAACAAAGCGATTCTTAAAGGTTTGACTGTGTGTATATCTTCCGCGTAATCTATATTTCTGAAGACGGCGAACTGACTCATAGTGATGCAAGTGATCCCATTAAAACATTACCTTCACCCGCATCGAGGTTATTTGCGTTGTCAACACACTCTGCGTCTGGTGTATCGCCTACCAAGTGTTTTCTGTCGACAAAAGAAAGCGATCATGCAAGAAATCCCAAAGCGAAGACGAGAAAATTCAAAATAGGTACAGTAAAATATTTATAAATCGTAAAATAATAATACATAATGATTGTACTTGTTAGTGTCCTACTAAAACAAACGCAATGCGTGTATTGGCAAAACTAATTAATTACGTTTGTAAATATTCGCCAATTGCAAATCAGCAACTGCAATTGTTAAGTCTTTAATTATAGGTCCGTCTACATCAAATGATAGGGATGAAAAGACCATCATGTTGATTGGTGGAACCGGAACAGGCAAAAGTACTCTCATTGATGGAATGGTCAATTATATACTGGGGGTTAACTGGGCTGATTCGTTTCGGTTTACTATCGTAACTCCCGAGGAAGACGAAGACCGTCGAAAATCTAACCAGGTAATTTATTGTAATTGGTTTTCGTATATAAAAACAAAATTCAAGATTGTCAAAATTCCGTTTCCTACATTTTCATGATTGTTTCATGCATTGTAGGCGCTACCGCAAACAGATTTGATCACGTGCTATAAAATCAACTACATGGAAGGAAACAAAATTCCGTATACTTTAAGCATTATAGATATGCCGGGCTTTGGTGATGCTCGGGGTCTTGAAGGAGACGTTGAAATAGTTGAACAAATCCGTGAGTTATTAAATGCAATTGAGCCAAAGGGAATAGTAACTATTGATGCTATTTGTTTTGTGATGAAGGCCCCAGACACACGTCTGACTTCACAACAACGTTATATTTTCCATTTAATAATGTCATTATTGGGAAAAGATATTGAAAACAATATGTGTTCAATGATAAAATTTCTGACGGAATAGAACCGCCAGTTTTTCCCGCCTTGGACTATTTAGGGCTTCCATTTGGAAAACGTTTTATGTTCAATAATTCGGGACACCATGCCAAACATACCTCTGCCGATGAAAACAGTTTTTCTCCCATGTTCTGGACAATGGGAATGTCGAGTTTTGAGAACTTCTTCATTTATCTCGGAACCATGCAGAGAAAAAGTCTTCGACTTACTGCCGAAGTATTAACTGTACGAAAAAAACTTGAAGTCGGACTTAATCAAATGCACGAGCTGAAACAGGTGATCAAGAATATGGAAGATCACAAGTCAATAATAAATGCAAATAAAGAATTTACCAACCGTATCCGGACAACTCGGCAGATGAAAAAAGATCTTCAAAAAGGCCAATACAGAACAAACTGCATAAATTGCGATTAAACCTGTCACAGCAATTGCTGGTGCCCCAACACCCAGACACAGAGGTGTTGTAAAATGAATTCTAATGAATATTGCACCGTGTGCCCTGGAAGGTGTGCTTGGAATAATCACGCAAAAACACCATATGAATTCACATATGAAAACCTTGAAGAAACTAGAACATATCGGGAGATGAAAGGAACATATGAAAAGGCAATGGGGCAATCACTGACACAAGAATATCTTGCAGACCGATTGCGCCACGAACTTGAACATATAGCTGCTTCCATTGAAGATATGATGGATGTTATAACGGATTGTAGTCAACGTTTGGAAGCTATCGCGCTTCGCCCAAATGTACTAACCATGACGGATCATATTGACTTGATGATTGAAAATGAAAAACAGCAGAAGAAGCAAGGGTTGTTAGATAGAATCCAATCACTTACAAGAGCTAAAATTCGGGCCCAAATATTCGACCACGTTGGTGATTTTTCAAAACAAGCAAGTACATTGATTCCTTTGAAACGGAGGATTATATCAAAGAAAGAAATGTAGGCCTGGGTTCGACATAACTTTTTCATTGAGTAATTCTCATAAATATTTCAACGGTTGTTTGTTTATACATTATTTTCTTGCTTATATATGAAAATCGATTACTTTATTTGCTTGTACATAGTTAAAGAAAGTGTACACATTTTTGCAGTATTTTCATTATGGCAAATATGTTATTATTTTCCGAGAAATCAGTTTAATATCATTTGTTCATGCAAAAGACAGCTTTTATTAGCGGTAGAAATATGTTTCACTATATTTATCGAACAAAATAAGTTTTCCATAAATTTGCATTCAACACTTTATTATTTTGAAATTGTATTTAAAGTTAGTAATTGTGTGTGGTTATATTTCGATGTATTTCATTTCGACTTTTTTAGTTGTGGTTAAGTAAATACGGCAACGAACTGTGTTCATGTTTTAAGATACTGGACCCTAAAAACCCCAATGGTTTAAACGAAAGAATTTTTATTAATATTAACTTTAGCTCGTCAACATTTATAATTATACTTATAAACTCTATTCGCATATATTGCACCCTTGGAGTATATCCATTATTTAATAATCTATTTTGTGCTTGAACGTGTTTCGCAAGATAAATGATAAGATAACAGTTCGTTCATGGGATGCTATCTTATCAATTTACGAATCCAATACAAAAAAAGAATACATTTATCACAACGGTATTGCATTAATGTCAGTGCCGGGTAATGTTGGCGAGGTATATTAATATAAAACATACCAAAATTTAGACACGTGTTCAATATTTACATAAACAATAATGGATGTTTTTTTTCGTAGTTTATTGTTTCTGACATCATTTGATCGTGTCGTGATATTTACAATCAGTCTTTGATAAGCACATGTTTTTTTTTTTTCATGCATAATAACTACAAATATGTGTGCTCATCGATGGTTTAGTATAATTAATTATGTTGTCATTTCGTTTATTTGTTGTTTTCTTTATTCATAACTGATCGGTGATGATATATCAGTAATGATTACAATCTACAAGTTGGCATTGGTGCTACAATAATACATTCACATGTAGGAACATCATGTCATCCACTATCTACATAAATATTATTTACAATGTGTGTGTAATGCTTATGACAGTATTTTATAAATTAACATAGACATGCTATGAGTGATGTCACTTGTAAATATTCTTAATACTACATTCGTAATCATTCCAAAATTATCGAAACACGTAAATCATAACAGAATTGATATTTAAGAATAACTTAGTTAAATTGTGAACTAACTATGCTTATACTAACTTGGCACAACTCTCACGTTGAAATACTAGAATAATTAATTTGAGTACATTTTGACTAAAATATGTTTCTTTAGATAATTCCGTAACATTCATTAAGCGTCTGTTTGTGTTAAAGGCATACCGATAACTATGACGTAACACACCTATGAAATAAAGTACCTACGTGCATACGCCTTGCTGTCTCATTATTGAACGTATTGGCCGTTGATAGCGATAACGTCACTACATCATATGGGAAGCGGACAACTACAACGAGCGAGGCCTGGTATGGGGGAGATAACCCTGGGTTAGGGTTAGGGNCTAATCCTTACCCTAACCCTAACCCTCTACCCCCCCCCCTGCGCATTACAATACCAGGCCTCGCTCGTTGAAGTTGTCCGCTTCCCACGTCATATAGGTTATTATCAGGGAGGAGATAACACACTCATGTCGTAATGTGAGTCTTTATGCTCTTAGTCTTTGACAGGAGGCTAAGGAATGAATGTCGCTGTCTAAAATTATGAGACCACAATGTATGCAGGAATATCCGCGAGTTGTTTTCATATGTGTTGACTAGGATACGCATAGCTTCTTCCATTGTTTCAAGCGGTATCCCCGCCGCGGTCCGGAGGCGAGGTTAGGTTGCATGGCCCTTTATTGCGCAAATTCTGTGACGCGTACTGTCCACTGCTCCGTGTGAATTTGGCGAATCGTGCTGTTTGTAAAATGAATCCACGCCAATTAAGGACGAATCACTGTGTATTCACCATTATGCTTTGTAATAGTTCATAAGGTTATACGTTTCAATTAGTGCATACACTCATAGCCACTTCTAAGATAACACTATTATAATTATCTTCTCTCAAAAACGGCTCAAGATATCAACGTTAAATTTCGCATATTGTTATAGGAGAACGTTTTCTGCAAAGTTGCATTACAATTCTTCATATATGACGCTCCGACACTTCTTGATAATTTGGGGGGGGGGCTTGGCTTCTTCGTGCCATACGTGCCCATGGAAGCATTACAAAAAATATCGATTTGGGTTCCAATATTATTATTTTCTTAAGACAATATGTTCGAAAGAACATATTTATTCTAAAAACATTATTAAAAGGAGCATGTGTGCAATATGATTGTTGACACAAGCACCTATCGCACTTGCTACACAGGTATTTTATAAATATCCCATCACATATAACGGACAATCAAACTCTGCCATCAAAATTACACCATCCAAAACTTATAAAACATTTTTGTTTCGAACATGAGTGTAAATAAAAATACACGATCTTCAACCTTGTGTAGCCTTCGGGAACTTGAATGGACTCTATAATGTAATTTATGAACATTATATCCGAATTCACCTTAGAGAATAGGTTCTCGATAAGATAAATGGGTCAATCTTTCATCACAGCAATGCGTTGACATAATGATACTGGGCAGCCAAAAATAGATACGTGTTTAGTGGATGTTCGATAAAGATTTACCTGTGACGTAATAAACTGATCTAGTTAACATTTGAGAAAATGATTTATTAACAAAAATAGCAATTTCATGGTTGGCCAGATGTTTACAAAAATAACGATGTGGTGGCTTGTTAAATTACAAGTTATTTATTAATTAACCCAGCCGTCTTCCCAACTGTCAATTTGATAGGCCAAAATGTCATTTATGTGTGAGTGTAACTTCCTTGATAGGCTGGACTTATCCTGATATTACATATTACTGTCTGTTTCACTGGTATATAACTAGTCATTTTCTTGGTAGAAAGTCAGTACACAAGGGAACGCTGTACAGATATGCTTGAGGATTATCCTCAGGACCCCATAGGGGTGGGGTCCTGTCTGGATGGATTTGGATGGATTTGGTCATGTATTTGAAAAGTTATTAGTTACTTGGAGAATTACGGGGACTTATTTTGCAATATTGCATTAAAAACTAATTTAAAGAACTATGTGGACTTGGAAACTTTAGGTTTAAAAAAATTATTGAAAAGGCAAAGAACTATTCTGTGTGTTATTTTTTATGTGTATATTACGGTATAAACAATTTTATGATTTTCGCTGAAAACTATTTAATAAATTGTGTCATTCGGTGACTTTTGTGATATTGCTCTTTTAATTTTTTATATATCGAATCGTGGATCACTTCGAAAAAAAATAGATCTTTAAATATGATTAAGTTCTGCATATTCCAATTTTTGACGAAATTCGTTAATAATTATTGAGAAATTAAGAAAAATGTATGACTCGAATATAAAATATCGCCAGTATGTACTCAAATAGTTGTGTAATAAGATATTCAGTGTTCATACAGCAAAGTTCATTTGTGAAATTTAGCAATGATTGGTATGCAACCGATAAGACTTGATGACATGTCAGTTAGTGTGCTAGTTGTTCGATTGTTGTACATGTTGCTGTAAATCTGTGACATCGTTCTACTAGTAGCTTAAGGACATCGTACTTCGACACTGATGACAATAATTCCGATCCGTATAGTGTTGTGAGGATCAAACACCTTTTCCACGAGATCGGTCATTTTCAGTGGATTAATGTCGTATGTGGTTTCCTGTATTGTCAATCGGGAAAACACCGATGAACGACCCTTTCGTATTCGTGCGTAAACTGCTTGTGACGACTTAAGCGGTCTGTGAAGCATAATTCTCACGTGTTTGCTGATTCTGAGGGGCACAGCCCTTTATCGAAGATTTTCATGCCTTAGGATAACCTATGCTTTTTTGGCAAACCATATAAATGCATTTGTCATTAAATCGATATCCCAAGTTTAAGCATACCTTGTGACGATATTAAGTTGGCTCTGTGCTGATTGAGCTCTGCGTTAACTGAGCGTGATGTTGTCTGCTATAGTTGGGTTCCCGGTTTGAAGGTGGCCACTGGTGAGTCGATGTCCGAATGGCTGTTGATTACACATAGACTTGTCTATAAAAAGTAGATACAGCCAAGTTGACTGACCAACATCCCCCCATCTTCATGTCCAGTAAATTGTAATGTCCCCTTAGATAAATGTTTGTAGTAATTATTGGCGCACGTAAGTCTCGAGAGACAATTGACTTTGAAGATGCCACAGTTGTTTTTGTGTGCAGCGTTAAGTGTGGCTGTAAAGACTCACTCGGAAGTGGCAGTCTCTGCCGCACCTTACGCATATAGAGGCTGAGTCGGCTTCCGGCCGCAGCTGTTTTCCCTTTCTTCTGTTGCGCCCGTCGTTGGCAAGCTGACGGATTCTCTCCTCTCCCACCTATGGACCAACATGCACAGCACGTCTCCAGTCACATCGGTCCTGACCAAGCGATTCCCTTTTGCTAGGGTTTACGTCAATAGCTTTCAGGTCGCGCTTGCAGACGTTCTCGTAGCGGATATGTGGCCGACAAGTTGATCTCCTTCCTGAGGAAAGTTCACCGTACAGGACGTTTTTGGAGATTCGACCGTTGTCCATCTGATGCACATGGCCCAGCTATCTGAGACAACGCTGACGAAGAAGAGTGACCATTCTAGGGATAGCTGCTCTCTCCAGCACATCGTTATTGGTCACGCGGTCGCTCCATGAAAGTCCAAGTACGCGTCGGAGGCAGCGCATATGGAAGGCGCTTAGTCTTTTCTCCTGTGGCGCGTACAAGGTCCAGGATTCACTGGCATATAAAAGAGTGCTTAGCACGCAGGCCTGGTACACGACTTGCTTGGTGTTTGTAGTAAGCATTCTGTTGTTACACACTATCTTTGATAGCCTTGCCAGAGCTGTCGATGCCTTGCCAATCCTCTGGTTTATCTCTGCACCTAGTGAGAGGCCGTCAGTGGTGGAAAATCCAAGGTATGTAAAGTGACTGACGACCTCTTTGTTATTGTTGTTTATAATGATGTGGGGTGGTTCGGCATGCTGGTCCATCACCTGTGTTTTCTTCAGGCTGATTGTCAGGCTGATATTGTAACATGCCTTTGAAAAACGGCTCATCAGTCTCTGAAGTTCTGTTTTGGTGTGAGTGACCAGAGCAGCAGCATTTGCAAACAGCAGGTCCCTGATGGTCACCTTCCGTACGTTGCTCTTTGCCTTGCGTCGAGCCATGTTGAAAAGACTGCCGTTTCGCCGTGTGTGCAGATAGACACCCTCGGTTGATGTTCCAAAGGCATGCTGCAGCAGGACAGTGAAGATTTTGCCGAAGAGAGTGGGAGCGAGGACGCAGCCCTGATTGACGCCGCTGCGGATGTCGAAGGCATCTGACGACGGGCCGTCATACTGCACTGTGCCTTACACAATGGAACGACTGGATCACGCTCGGTGGGCAGCCAATCTTCACATTGGCGGTGAAGAGCCCATCCCTGCTGACAAGGTCGAATGCTTTGCACAGGTCTATGAGGGCCAGGAAGAGGGGCTTGTGTTGCTTTCTGCGGTTTTCGAGCAGTTGTCTGATAGAGAAGATCATATATATGTTTGATCTCTCTGAGCGAAATCCGCACTGTGACTCTGGGTTCACCCTATAAGCAAGCTTTAGGGGGGCTCGCACTTGTCAAAGGTGCTCCCATGGACTAGTGGTAGAGGGGGAATATCTTACTTTTCCGTACAGGTGCGTCACCTGCCAACTGCCCCTGGGTTTGCCGTTGACACTCCTATGTGTTCATCCGCCCTTTGTCAATTATTATTATTCGTGTTGCTGGATTACCCAGAACTCTCCTCACCAAGAAGTCCGAATTATCGTTGCACCATACTCGGGGAGCCGGTTAAGTCGCCGACAGCCCGAGCACGGAACAGGTTGTACTATCGTAGCAGGGTTCGGTATAAGGAGAACTTATACTTCCTTGCTTTATGAGCTTGCTTTTATAGCGACGCGATAGAGTGTCTGCCTGATTTGGAACCGGGGTCCCGGGTTCAATCCCCAGTGTGGTGGGGGAATTTTCTGGCTGGGTTACACTATATTACGTGGTTCTTGTAGCAGGTTGTCTGATCATCAACCTGACCTGACCTGTGTTTGTAATAATATACTGATACAAAATACATGATATATAAATATATGCGGAATATATTCTGCATCTCATTCGTACCGATGATATAAGTGGTGCAATTTGAATGCAGTTATAACATGTGCAGGCGATTGTGTGCCTATGGATTGCACAGAATCCATTAAAACTAAAATTATAAACCAGCCTGATGCAAAACACCTTGGACGTTTTATTAATATTATTATTTTTGATTTTATTTCAAATAAACTAATACACATTTACTTCTAGTA
This sequence comes from Dreissena rostriformis, assembly GCA_007657795.1. NCBI lineage: Eukaryota > Metazoa > Mollusca > Bivalvia > Myida > Dreissenidae > Dreissena > Dreissena rostriformis. Next base: position 99,910 of record VMBQ01002857.1, on the reverse strand, counting down.
GGCACTTATAAAGCTGCAGAATGTTATTTATGTTTTTGTGTATAACTATATTTAGATTCCTAATATATCCTCGTTTACACATGTATGTATTGCTCATCTTATACCTGGGGAGAAATATTAAAACAGATAAACAGTCTTTGTCATAATTTGGTCGGGAATGACCTGCTAAAATTAAAGATACTTTTGCTATAAATCATATAATGATGATGATGATGATGGAGGAGTTACGTTGGTTTAAATATCCTTCTTTCCTATGATTTGAATTTTATCATTTAGCCCTCCCACATTTTGCGATGTATGAGACATGTCGGCTTAAACTGGAGTTTATTACATGTATCTGTATTATTAGAGGATTGCTCGAGTGCCTTCCTATAAAAGGCTTGTTAATAAAGAAATATTGTATCTGTAAAACAGTAAGCCTTTATTATGTTGTAATGGCATGGAGTTTTAAGATAAATGTCTCACTTTTGTTAAAATTATGCTCAATCAGTATTAAAAGTCAATGTGTTAACGGCAATATGTTTTACAAGATAAAAACGTGAGCTTCATGACCGTACATTGTACTGAAAATATGTTTCTAACTTGTTTATTATATGTTTGATGTTTGATGAAAGTTGATTAAACGAAATCAATCAGTGAAAAGCTTAAGCATTTTTTTGGAGAGATGTACATGTCATATTGAGGATACAAATAAACAAATTGTTAGTAATTGTGAAGATATTTAGTATATTATATTTATATATATTTAATGAGGCCTTATTCAATAATCACAATTTTAAGATAGGTAAGAAGAGTGTTTGTAATAAACGAACATGTATGTCTGGCAGTCGTATTAGGTATATTAATGATATTGTGTGCACCTCTGACCAGTTTTTAAGACACTCAGAGAATCTTATTAGAATATAACCTACATTCTACTCATGACATTGCTGGGTTGCACTTATTAAGTAAAGCACTTAATAATAAAACGCATTATCTTAACGCACGCTTTTTACGGCTTTTGATTGGCTGCTTCGAACAGCGCATTCTCAGAAGCTGAAGTTAACATGAACACATCTGGAAATCTACTATACTCATGTCCTAGTTATGGGCATGTGCCCGGCCAATCAAAACGTAGGTATATTCTAAGTTAGTTAGAACATATCAAGTAAAATCATATTGGCTAAGAAAGTACTCGCTTCCCTGCGCTCACTCCTCCAATTCTTAACAAATAATAGTTCACTTAATATGTTCTAACTATTTTCTGGTGTTCACATTAACTTTGTATATTATTAAGGTTTAATTAGAACTATAAAGACATTTATCATGTCAGCAGTCTTCCAACTTATTTTTGTTTAATACGCAATTTGCATTTATATTATTTACTTTACAAAACAAAATTGTGCTGATGCGAAATGAGTTTGTTTATTATTGTTGTATATATATCGCAGATTAACCAGCTTGCCAACTGAAATGAAATTCACTATTCATAAGCACCAAATGGAAAAAGTATATACCGTTGTTTTAGTATATCCAGAAATAGATACGCATTGGTTTCAAACAACATTTGTTCTAAGAATCAAAGGAAACAACTCATTTTTAATTAAATGAATATTGTTTATGATAATATATGCTCTTTTGTGATAAAAATGACGAAACTATATAACCTTTATACTGAAACTGCAATTTATCACAGAAAAGTGTATGTTATGCTTTTAAAAGTTAAGCCTCACATAATGTGCTAAAAGTACTGAAAGTTCCTGTCATACAATAGTACTATGTAGTGCAAATATCAACATGATTGCTATTAAGATCCTAGTATCTTATATCCTACACATGAAAAACAAGGCTTGTCACCATAGGATGACATATGCCCCCTTTTTCCACATTTTTCGAAACCTAAACGCAAACTTTAAACTTTAAGTGTGACGGAATTTCAGACGGACGGACGGACAGACGGACAGTGCGATCACTATATGCCCACCTTCGGGGGCATAAAAAACATTCTTATGCAAGAGAAACGTTCTGTCACCAGCAATTCAAATAGTTCAACAATAGTCTTTGATTAGCCTCTTTAACAGTAGATACATTAGATTCTGCAAGAGATGTTCAGATAAATATTACATAATATAGTCTGTGTACACGGACGGTTTCTAAAGTTAAATCTATCTTACGGAACCGACTCGAGCAAATGCCGTCGTCCTGACAAACGATATATGCAATACGAAGAAGTTTAAGTGTATTCACCCAATACATTTCAAATAAAACTTCTTATTTTGTACGACTTGATCAGAAGTGTTCTAGTCTTTATGTCTTAAATTAGGTGAAACTAACGAACATTTTTTTCGTAACCGGTGGCTGTTTAAAGCTCCGTAGTTATCTAGCTACTTCCCACGAGTTACTAAGTCGCGGTTGTTGCACCACTAAAACCGTGCATTGACATGTCAAACAGGTGCAACCGTATGTCGGAGATAGTCGAGGAACCACGATTGTACATACAGGTATATTACTCATGATCCGTTCTGCTAACTAATCAGCACACACACACTCATTACACGCTGCACTGTTTGTACAAATGTTTTGCTGTTCATACTTGCATACACCAATTTATAAAAAATAGAAAGGGATAACGATAAGGCGTTAGAAAGGAAGTTGTTGGTTTCCTCATACCAAACCGATCCTGAATGTTCTTGTTCTTTTTTTTTCTTATTGATTTCACGGCTTATTACAACGCAATAATATATTATTGCATTTTGGTCAGGTCAAGGACTTGATTTATGTCATTATTACAACGCAATACATTCTTGCTTAGTTACGTGCTTACTTACATTCTGTCATACTCGCCGGAAAAGATAAATGTTTGCAAAAAGATTTAAAATATTAAATGGACTGATTGAAAAGGGGTATAATTCGTGTACCGTTTAGGAGTTTATATTAAGAAAATACTTCTACTGTTTGAAGATGTTATTGGAAACAAACATTGTTTGGTCTAATTATTTTCAGAACAATTAATCTTAAATCGTGGCTCAAACAATCATTGCTTCCTAAAACCTGTACGTATTTATTCAATATTTTTTTCTGAAACTAGAGTGTAGTACCATGTTAAAACCATGCAATTTACTTCAAAATAGTTTAAAAAAAAAAAAAAATGCATGAACTTCCATCCATTTCAATCGAAACGTTTTAAACTACTCAATATTTTATTTAAGCATTCAACACGTGTCGACATTTTTTAAAGAAAATTGGCACAAATTATAGAATACAAACACTTCAAAAAAACGTTGGCCATCAAGCTTAAAATACATTGACCCATGTAACGTAGTACGGAACCATCATTTCCGTCAAGTCCTTGAAGCAAAATATATCAAGTCCTTGACCTGACCAAAATACACTCATGTACACAACCCAAGATCGTACAGTAGAAATATACACACGCTGTGATAGCTGGTCGTTATACCTGTGATCTGCTGATTTAAAAGATACAAGGGTAAGGTGCATTTTGGTGTAATTTTAAGTCTGTGTTTAAGATAGATTTGCATTTGAGGTGCATAATTTAAAGTTACAATTGCATTCGTTTCTGTTTAATAGTACAGTCAAGTTACCATTACCGGATCAGTAGCGTAATAAAGTTGTTCTGGTGAAAAACAATAAATGTTTTGAGACTTCTTTTACACCAGTTTGATTAAATATTACCTTTGCTTACTGATTAAGCACATAGTCTTATTTTTAAACGCAGGCAAAATGTATTTGTGATACCTTTTTTCGCCGCACAATTCATGCGTTAACGGATCAGTTGCAGCCATAACGGATCACGTGATCGAAACCACTCAGCTCGATCTAGGGGGCATCTAACACGCTATTTGAACAGTTGAAACACGAACTGTGTTGTTTACAATGACCAAGTTACATTGCCAGTTATACATTATATTCATTTGTTTTTGTTATTAATTGTTTTCTATATGTGATCTTGTATCTACTCTTTACGCATGGTGTTCTTGTGTGAATTATCTGTTGAAAATCCTAAATAGATCGAAAAAATATGGGCATCTTATAAACCATGTAAAGTGTTTAAATCATATATAATCATCGATATTGAACATGGAACATAAATAAAACATTAAGATTGAGATCATTTATTGAAAGAATCAGCAAGATTTGCATATATTTTAATTTAATATATTATCAATACGCATATTATCACGCTTGATCCGTTATTGCCCTAATTCTTCATTTCATGTAAGGTGTTGCAACATCTTAAACACGAATCCAAACTAAAATTGGACTTTTGGAGGCAGAAAAACTAGTGAATGGCCTTTAGTTTAATGCGTAAACTTCTAACTTTCCAACAGAGTTATAGCATGTGGCCGCGAAAAATGTTCAACCTCGATTTGGAAACGAGACGGAAGTCAACAAATGCGTATATACATGTCAGCAAAACATACCGAAATGTTTGACAACGAGTAGCTCCGATTATGAATCAATCAATGCGTTTTAAAGAACAGGCCTTGAAGATGCTGTGTGCAAAATATCATTTAAAAATGTCAACTATTTATCGCGATATGCAGTCTTGAGCATCAAAGTGATCCGCTATGGGTAATGATCCGTTAATGGTAACTTGACTGTAGTTGTGTGCAACACTCGGTACATCAGTTCATCACGTGAAACCCTTCACTTCCGCTACCGGTATAAACATTGCGGTATTAATAATTAGGAAATAATATACATATCAAGAAAACGTATGTATTACAATCGCCTTCAGTATTATATATGTATCGTACTGAATCACTGATAACCTTGTCTCAATCAACAATATATGCTATCTTCTCGTACATTCGTGCCCCTTCGCTATGTGTGTATAGCGAATTGAATCTTGAAATCATGGTCATGCATAATAATGTTATATTTAAATAAGCGCATAACCTGAAGGTCACATGCATATTAGATACTTAATTAGATTATATAAATCAACTCAATAGTGTTAACGTTTTTGCAGCTGAATTTGTCTTTGCGTTTATCTGCACCGAAGCTGGAATACTTAAAGGTCATAATTAAGTACATCGAAATTGCAATACAGTGAAACCGGTCTAAACGGAACCCTGTGAAAACCGAACATCCGAGTCGGTCCAGATTGTAAAATTAAGTTTTATACAGAAAACTCTTTAATAAAAGAACTCGGTCTTTACCGTAAATTAAAAAAAACTGATCTCGGAAATTTGATTTCATTCAATCTAAAAAAAATACTGATTAAATCTAACACCATTTGTGTATTGTAAAATCGCGATAACGCAGAGGCGCGAAAACAATAATTGATGACAATGTATCACACCGTGGGTCTAATCACCATGGTGATAGCGATACCGGAACGTTCATGCAATTAGCGTTTAGCGTAGTAGACAGGAATCGTGATAGGATGTACGTTTAACGGCTACCTACCTAAGTATTTATAGGAATGCCGTGAACCAGCAAAAGCAGTGTATGCCTAGCCCGTGAGGTCAATACATTATTATCAGTATGACTCGATGTGTACACAATGCAGCAAACCCATTCTCGTTCGTCTCTCCCATTTGTTTAAACGTTGTATCCCAAATACGTTTATCCTCGTCTGAACCAATGGTTTGTTATTTAAAGATGGCGTAATATATCTTTATTTTTTGCCGGATTGTTTAGCTTAAAATCTTGTCTTATAGATTTACGAAAACCGGTTTGGTAGTTTTGTGATCGGTCGGGCGCTACGATGTCGTCAACTATTAACGATATGAAATTGCTGGTTTTTTGTCATATTAACATTTTTTGGACAATCTTCGTGAAAATCTTCACTTGGAATGTCCTCTTCCAAAAATATGCGCATGGCTTCGCTTCACCGCACAAAGCTAAAATAGAAATACGCCTTTAAGCAATTACCTGCCAATCAACTTAAGGGAGTATTTCATACAGATTTTCCATACCGGTAGGTGGTCCTTTGAACAAATAATTCAATCCGGTTCCGCTCCATTGTACAAAATTCAAACTAGTGATACCAAAAAATAGAATGTTTGTCACACCCAAAACACAACAAAACATTTTCTGTGTCACTAATTTTATGTCAACCCTAGCTATAGCTCACTATTTTCATTCGAAATTAGTTAAGTATTTAAAAAAAATCATACCGTCATTCCGCTGACAAAATTAATATCAAACTTCCATAAGAATATTTGGGTCCAATATAAAAAGTCAATAAGCTAACAGTCGTTAAAATTTGGTTCGAGCTTTTAAGCAAACACGTAAAGTTTAATTTCAACATGTGAATTTATTCTCTTTACATGTTTTGTTGTTTAAGAGCTATAAACAGTATGGCCGTTAAAGTTTTGAGCAACCGGTCCCATATATTCGGATATAAAGCACACACAAATATTCGTAATTTTTATTTTACGTGGATAGAAAAATAACGGTAAAATGGAATTTCTGCAAGTATTTGTGTACGTTAACATATTAACAATTAATGTATCAAAATACATCTTATCAGCATCACCCCAAATCATGTGCGGCTTCCGACAGTAAGTTTGTCCTTTTTCAACAAACCAGAGACGTAGATAACGTCTCTGAACAAACTAGGACTGTGTTGATCATTTTAAACATTTTATATCGTTTTAAACATGTATTTCTGTTTAAAAATTAAGCCAATGAGAAATTCAAATCCTAACTTTAAAAGCATTACACGACATTCATAGATATTTTTCCGCAATCGAGATTTGCAATTCAAGTGTGTACGCAAACGCTTAATCAAAAGACAAGTTTCGTTAAACATTTGATTAAGTTTTTAAGTTTTTGTACTTAATTACCTCCAGGTAGAAATAAAAATAGGCAATGCAATTTGCGAGGCGCAGTTTACAATTCTTCTGCTGATTTGTTTAATCAAATATATGTAAATAAACATGTTTTTGATAGATCTTTGGTTTCATTAACACATCTGCAACGTCATTAGAAATTCACGGGAAACCAATCCTTTTTTTTACAGAAAACGTCTAATGTGCATTACCCAGTTGGTTATACCTGATTGGTTACGATTTCCTGGGTAAAGTTTCCTTTTGTATCTCTTTAGTGCCATTTGAAAAAGACTCAATAAGAAATACCCGGTACACATGAACATGTAAATAACATATAAGGGTAATCGGACACATTCACGAAGTGCGATGAAGTTTTCCAGAAGAAAAAGATATGCTAAAACCACAAATACGTTTTCAATATTTTCCATGTCTCTTAACAGTAAATTGTGTATTTATTCATTTTTATTAAATAAACATAGTTCAGAGAGACACGCGATATTTATAAACTACTTTAGGTGTATTTAGCGCTTTAATTTTTGTAAGGATGGGTTTTACCCAAGGCCCAATCCTCTTCAATAGGAGAGCCGATATGTTAAACCCGGAAACAATGCTGTTGTGTGTCAGAATTTCATCATTGTGAAACATATTGTTAATTTCATCTCTCAATTCGGTTTCTTAGATTTTTTGCTCGTTCTTTATCTCTGTAAAGCTTGAGATGCCGACCGTAGCAGTAAATACTTCAGAACTGTTCAATATTCTTGGGAAAAAATACAGTAAGTTTCGTCAACAAGTCACTCATTTCATTTTACTGTAGCATTCATTACGGTTTTCTCTCGGTACTAAAGGAATAATCATTCCCGTGTGAACACCATGTTTATATATAGGATATATAATTAAATAAACAATTATATTTGACTTTACTTCATTTCAATACAGTCGATTGGTGTATAGAGGATTTTAGTGAGTAGCGGATAGGTTAAAAGTTTTTTGCAAAATACTTTAATTTATGTTAAGATTTATAGTTTTCTATGAATTGAATACAAAAAGCCTATTATTGTTATGTCGATTCATGTTTTTCTCTACATGTGTCAATGTGTACAACTGTGTCTTTTTTTCGAAAACAAAACAAGGTCACGTTATTAGGGCTGTCACGATACGCCGTGAGCGTACCGCGGTATATCGTGGTACGGCAACACTGTATCGCGGTACGTACCGCGACATTTTACAGAATATGTATCTGTGAAGAAAACAGCAAAATAACAGGTTTTACAAACTTTATTAAACTCAATAATCAGAAAACACTGGTATCATAGTATGATCTGTGTAAATCGAACGCTTCAAGGACATGTTTAAAATGCGGAGTCAGCGGGCCCAGTATTGAAAATCCGTAGCGTTCTGACTTTTCCTCGACTTATTCAGAATCTTAAGATAACATGATTCGGAAGTGCCATGCTTTGAACGATCGATATACTAAAGAAAGAAAATAAGAAATAGAATAAACATCTTTTTGATAATTATGAACTTATTTGCAAAGGAAATCGGTCCCAAATTCCAAAAAGGTACGGACCCATACATCGCCGTATTTTAAACGTGAAAGTTAAACATCTACAAGTGGAAGCGCTTGCTTGACCTGGATATTAACGGATTATTTATTTAGCCCTTTTGAATCGCTTCTACAGTTTTCAAAACGATATCTATATCAAAATAATTATGTTATGTATTTATATCTGTGCTAATACATGTATAATAATATTTAAAAAAAA